>JAFBJU010000612.1:418868-628857 GCA_016785305.1 Colistium nudipinnis
TTTTTCACTTTATTTTCGCATCTACCCGATTTTTAGGCTTTGCCGATGTTACGGTGCGAGTTTCAAGTCTTTTGAAATTTTTGACATTTTGGCCGATATAAGGCTGTAGTAAGAATTTTTTGGTCAAATTTTTTGGTCAAATTTTTGCATTTTTGACGACATGCAATACTATGATGTTTTAAATTTTTTCACTTTATTTTTGCATCTCCCCTGTTGTTAGACCCTGCCGATGTTAGTGTGCGAGTTTCGAGTGTTTTGAAATTTTTGACATTTTGGCCGACATAAGGCTGTAGTAAGGCTTTTTTCCGTAAATTTTTTTCAGTTTTGACGACAAGCTATACTATGACGTTTTTACTTTTTTCGCTTTATTTTCGCATCTACCCTATTGTTAGACCCTGCCGATGTTACTGTGCGAGTTTTTAATGTTTTGAAATTTTTGACATTTTGGCCAAAATAAGGCTGTAGTAAGGCTTTTTTAGTCATTTTTTATTTTATTTTTAACGACACGCTATACTATGACGTTTTCACTTAATTTTCGCATCTCCCCTATTTTTAGGCCCTGCCAATGTTATCGTGCGAGTTTCGAGTGTTTTGACTTTTTTGACATTTTGGCTGACATAAGGCTAGTAAGGCGTTTTTTGTAATTTTTTGACGACATGCTATACTATTATGTTTTCACTTTTTTCACTTTATTTTCGCATCTACCCGATTTTTAGGCTTTGCCGATGTTACGGTGCGAGTTTCAAGTCTTTTAAAATGTTTGAACTTTTGGCCGACATAAGGCTGTAGTAAGATTTTTTTGGTCAAAGTTTTGCATTTTTGACGACATGCAATACTATGATGTTTTCATTTTTTTCACTTTATTTTCGCATATACCCTATTTTTAAGCCTTGCCGATGTTACTGTGCGAGTTTCAAATCTTTTGAAATTTTTGACATTTTGGCCGACAAGGCTGTAGTAAGAATTTTTTGGTAAAATTTTTGCATTTTTGACGACATGCAATACTATGATGTTTTCACTTTTTTCACTTTATTTTTGCATCTCCCCTGTTGTTAGACCCTGCCGATGTTAGTGTGCGAGTTTCGAGTGTTTTGAAATTTTTGACATTTTGGCCGACATAAGGCTAGAGTAAGGCGTTTTTCCGTCAATTTTTTTCAGTTTTGACGACAAGCTATACTATGACGTTTTCACTTTTTTCGCTTTATTTTCGCATCTACCCTATTTTTAGGCCCTGCCGATGTTACTGCGCGAGTTTAGAGTGTTTTGAAATTTTTGACTTTTTGGCCCACATAAGGCTATGGTAAGGCGTTTTTTGGTCAAAGTTTTGAATTTTTGACGACATGCTTTACTATGAAGTTTTCACTATTTTGACTTTATTTTCGCATCTAACCTATTTTTAGGCCCTGCCGATGTTACTGTGCGATATGACGTTTTTACTTTTTTCGCTTTATTTTCGCATCTACCCTATTGTTAAACCCTGCCGATGTTACTGTGCGAGTTTTGAATGTTTTGAAATTTTGGCCAAAATAAGGCACTAGTAAGGCTTTTTTAGTAATTTTTTATTTTATTTTTGACGACATGCTATACTATGACGTTTTCACTTTTTTCACTTTATTTTCACATCTACCTTATTTTTAGGCCTTGCCGATGCTCCTGTGCAAGTTTCGAGTGTTTTGAATCTTTTGACATTTTGGCTGACATAAGGCTAGTAAGGCGTTTTTTGTAATTTTTTGACGACATGCTATACTATTATGTTTTCACTTTTTTCACTTTATTTTCGCATCTACCCGATTTTTAGGCTTTGCCGATGTTACGGTGCGAGTTTCAAGTCTTTTGAAATTTTTGACATTTTGGCCGACATAAGGCTGTAGTAAGAATTTTTTGGTCAAATTTTTTGGTCAAATTTTTTGGTCAAATTTTTTGGTCAAATTTTTCCGTCAAATTTTTCCGTCAATTTTTTTCAGTTTTGACGACAAGCTATACTATGACGTTTTTACTTTTTTCGCTTTATTTTCGCATCTACCCTATTGTTAGACCCTGCCGATGTTACTGTGCGAGTTTTGAATGTTTAGAAATTTTTGACATTTTGGCCAAAATAAGGCTGTAGTAAGGCTTTTTTAGTCATTTTTTATTTTATTTTTAACGACACGCTATACTATGACGTTTTCACTTAATTTTCGCATCTCCCCTATTTTTAGGCCCTGCCAATGTTATCGTGCGAGTTTCGAGTGTTTTGAATTTTTTGACATTTTGGCTGACATAAGGCTAGTAAGGCGTTTTTTGTAATTTTTTGACGACATGCTATACTATTATGTTTTCACTTTTTAATGTTTTGAAATTTTTGACATTTTGGCCAAAATAAGGCTGTAGTAAGGCTTTTTTAGTCATTTTTTATTTTATTTTTGACGACATGCTATACTATGACGTTTTCACTTTATTTTCACATCTACCTTATTTTTAGGCCTTGCCGATGCTCCTGTGCAAGTTTCGAGTGCTTAGATTTTTTTGACTTTTTGGCCGACATAAGGCTATAGTAAGGCCTTTTTTGTAATTTTTTCAGAATTTTTGACGACATGCTATACTATGACCCTTTTTCCCTTTATTTTCTGCATCTTCCCTATTTTTAGACCTTGCCAATATTACTGTGCCAGTTTTAAGTATTTTGAAAGTTTTTACTTTTTTGGCCAACATAAAGGTATAGGAAGGGGTGTTTAGCTATCAATCAATCAATAAATGTTATTTATATAGCCCATATTCACAAATTACAGTTTGCCTCATAGCGCTTTACAATCTGGACAGCTTGAGACATCCTCTGCCCTTAACCCTCAAAAGTTTGAGGGAAAACTGCCAAAACATTTTTTTTAACACAGGGGAAAAAAGCAGAAACCTCATGGAGAGCCACAAGAGAGGGATCCCTCTCCCAGGATGGACATAAGTGCAATTAACTATTGCACTGATGCATGTACACAGCAAGTCAACACAAGAACAATTATAAAAGAAGGGAAAGCGGGAAAAGGCACAGCAACAATATTAACAAATATCATGTTAGTGGGTCAGGCATCAGCTCTGGGTCCATCCGTCTTGGGATCATAGGTACCTGCAGGATGAGGACAGAGAGAGTGGGGACAGGGAAGCACAAACGATGGGAGAAATGGAGCATAGAGAGAGATCGTCCCACCGCATTCAGGGCCCATTCCAGCATGACTAACGGATGGTGCAGCCCAAATATGTATCCCTCATCCCTGGTATTATAGATAACGGCAGTTAGGACAGCAGGAAGGGGGGCAGAGAGGAGGAACACAAAGCAGAGGAGATATAGAGCGTAAGATTATGTTATGCAGGGAATAAATAAACATTTAAATGGATGCTATCCTATGGTGTTTTTTCTTTTTTTCCACCTGCACCACATATTTTCGTGTTGCCGCTGTTTGAAGTGTTTTTCATTTTTTTTTAAATAACTTCTTCTTCGTCGTTTTTTAAGTTTTTGGATGACATATGACTAACTTTTTTCTCACCTCTACCATACGTGTTTGTGTTGCTGATGTTGCTATGCAAGTTTTCAGTGCTTTTAAATTGCTTAATTTGTTTTACATTTTTAGACAACAGACTATAATATGACGTTTTTTTGGCAACTTTTGGACGACATGCTATTCTATGGCGTTTATCACTTTTTTCACATTTTCTTCACCTCTACCATACAATATCGTGTGGCCAACATTGCTACGCATGTTTCAGGTGTTTTGTTTTCACTTGCTATTCGGCATAGGAGCAGTGAGACAAAGAAGATTTGACAGATGGCTTCAGCTGCACTGCAATATTGTTTTAGTTCATGAGCTTAGTATCCTCCCCTCCTCTTACTGATCTGAGTCTGTGTGACCAGGCCCCATCATGTTTGATGACGGGATATCTATCGTGCTTTGGCATGTTGAACGCATTAGATGATGCATACTTACAGACAGTTATCTCTGGCTGATAAAATACTTTTGTCTTTATCTTTAGGAAGCCGACACAGATGAGCACCAAGGCTCTCTGGGCTTTGAAGAATTCTGTTCATTCTACAAGATGATTTCCACACGCAGAGACCTATATCTGATTCTGATCTCCTATAGCAATCAAAAGGAAGTCCTGGATCTCAACGACCTTGCACGCTTTCTGGAAAATGAACAGAGGGTTAGCAAAACATTCAGGCTCATTTTCAGGTGGAAAACACCAAATTGCATGTGCTTTTTTATTTTTCTGCTGAATTTTATTTTCATTCAAACACAGTTTTTTCATCATTTTTCAACCGTAGCCAGTTTATGCATTTATTCTGGAGTTTCTTTCCTATACAATTAGCCTTAATATGTTTTGTTTTTATTGATAAAAAATGTACAGAGTAAAACTTCTCACAGTTAAGCTGATGTGCAGGCCTCGAAAACAAAATATAAACATCTAAACTGCACCAAGAATGTACAAGTTCTCTAGCCTATAAGAACGTTTAACTGACAAAAGATGACATCTCATGTTTTATTTGCAGATGCGGGGCCTGGCCAAAGAGTATCTGATCGACATAGTGGCTAAATTTGAGCCATGTCTAGAAAACCTGCAGCGCATGGTTCTGGGTATTGATGGTATGTATGGTGATGCTTATATAAAGGAACCATGAGCAACAGTACGTGTCCCTTGGACCAGACATGACGTTGCTGAATAAATAAAACTCCTGGCCTGAAACATTTTTTTCCTAAAGGTTTTACCAACTTCATGCGGAGTCCCGCCGGCGATATCTTCAACCCCGAGCACAATCTGGTGAACCAGGACATGACACAGCCTCTGTGCAACTACTACATTGCCACATCACACAACACCTACCTGACGGGGGACCAGCTGTTGTCTCAGTCCAGAGTGGAAATGTATGCCTATGTTCTCCAGGCTGGTTGCCGTTGTGTGGAGGGTAAGAGCCAAAGGCTTGCAGTGTAAATTCATAAGGACACACAGTCCAGGTCGCTCACTTTCTTCCTCCTCTTGCAGTGGACTGCTGGGACGGACCAGATGGAGAACCCATAATCCACCATGGTTACACCTTCACATCCAAAATCCTCTTCAGAGACGTGATTGAAACAATCAACAAATATGCCTTCACGAAATCACAGTAAGTGCTTCTGGGTCCAGGCATTGATACAGTTTGTCAACCCATAACAATAATAAAACAAAACAACACCATGCCTCTGTGCCACGCTTGCTGCGTAACCATCACCACCTCCACCCCAGGTACCCAGTGATCCTGTCCATAGAGAACCACTGCACTGTGCCTCAGCAGAAAAAGATGGCGGAGTATCTGAGAGAGGTGCTGCAGGACAAACTCGACCTGTCCAGTGTCGGCGTGCATGAATGCAAGAAGCTTCCCTCCCCTGAGCTACTGAAAGGGAAAATATTAGTCAAAGTAAAGTTGTTTTTGCAGCAAACAATATTCCAAGTACAAGTAGTAAAAGTAAAGCGGCAAAAATATACATCACAGTCCAGTACGCACATTAAAAAGAAAATGTACGTATACGTCAATGAATGTTTGTTGATTTTTTTTTTTAGGGAAAGAAGCTGCCCGCCAACCTGGACCCAGATGCAGAGGAAGGCGATGTGTCCGATGAAGACACTGGTGACGAGGAAGAAGATGGCGACGACAACGACGACCCACAGGTTAATTGAATCTGGATGGATGGATGGATGGATGGATGGATGGATACTAATATATTGAATGTTTCAGGATGTCTCTTCAGCCAACCAGCCTAAAAAGAAGAGACAATTTGGTAGATCGATAATGAGGAGCTTCAAACGAAAGGTCTGACATCGGTCACTGAAAAACAAAATAAATACGTTTTTTCCGTCACTTGATTTTAAAGCTCACGTGTGACAAAAATGCAAATAATAAATCTCACGGCTTACTCACTGTTTCCAGAGGAAAAAGAGGATTCACGTCAAAAACAAGTCGTTGTCCGATGGAGAGTCCGACTGCGGCAGCAGCCGTGAGAGGACCCAAATTGTTTATCATCCAAAGTAAGACCATTCATCAATGGATTAAGACTTTTCAGCACGCTAATGTTCCCAGTATTTTTGGTTGCAATGACTTTGAAATCTCTCATCAGGAAGAGGAAAACCATGAGGCTGTCTCGAGCTCTGTCTGACTTGGTCAAATACACCAAATCTGTCCGTGTGCACGACATAGAAACGCAGGGTAAAATCCTTTGAGAAATCAAACGTCTAACTTCAGTGTTTTTTCCTGCAAATTGATTCTTGACGCTTCCGTCCGCCTGTGGCAGCATTTGCAAACAGTTGGCAGGTATCATCCCTCAACGAGACCGTCATGAACCAGATCCTTCAGCTGAAGCCGAGTAAGCTGGTGCGTTTCAACCAGCGCCAGCTTCTAAGGGTCTACCCGTCCAACTACAGAGTGGACTCAAGCAACTTCAATCCGCAACCATACTGGAATGCAGGATGCCATATGGGTAAGATGTTTAGAAACCAGGCAACAGTGCCTCATTTGAGACCGGGGCCACTGGTGCTGCGTCAGCATTTCATTTGTGTAAACGCTTGCTTGGATTGTTTTAGTCGCCATGAACTATCAAACAGAGGGACGTATGCTCGAACTGAACAGAGCCAAGTTCTCAAGTAACGGAAACTGCGGCTACATCCTGAAGCCCAAGTGCATGTCGAGAGGTAAAAATTGCGGTTTGTGAGCTGCGAACGCTTGCGGTCACTGCGCGAGCACATCGAGGCGTTTTATTTACTTTTTTTCTTTTCTCAGCTGCCTTTAACCCCACCACGGAGGATCCTCTACCTGGACACAGAAAGACTCAGTTAGTGCTAAAAATCATCAGTGGACAGCAGCTTCCAAAACCGAAAGACTCCATGTTTGGGGACAGAGGAGAGGTGGGGCAAATCGCAGCTACATAATTAATAGCACTGAAGAAATGTATCTCGAGAAGTCCCTTTCTCTTCGTGCGTTTGCACTTTCAGATCATTGATCCCTTCGTGGAGGTTGAGGTCATCGGCCTGCCTGTTGACTGCTCCAAGCAGCAGACCAGGGTGGTGGACGATAATGGTACCGCCGCGAGCGCGACCTTGGCATTTACATTGTGTCACAGCAAGGCAACATTTCTTGATTTCAGCCTGTGCGTCATAACTGTTGTTGTCCTTCAGGATTCAACCCAATGTGGGAGGAGACTCTCGTCTTCAATATCCAAATGCCGCAGATCGCCCTGGTGCGCTTCCAGGTGTGGGACCATGACCCTATCGGTAGGGATTTCATTGGACAGAGGACTGTTGGTTTCACCAGTATGATGCCAGGTACGTGGCGTAATGAGATCAGACATGCGACTGTTTTGCAGGCAAGCTCTTCTTTCAAAATCTTTTTCCGAAGAGAAAACTGTTTTACGGGGTTTTAAAAAGAGCATAAACATGACATGTTCATCTCACGCAATAAAGCAAAACAGAATTTCTTAAAATCGATACTTCTTATTTTAAAATAAGAAGGGAATAGAGCTTAAAATATTTTTTGGATGAAAATTTCTCAGGTTATCGGCATGTTTACCTGGAGGGGATGGCGGCGGCGTCGATCTTTGTCCACGTGGCTATTAATGACACAACAGGCAAAGTGAGTAGTTTCAGAATCATAAACCCATGCATCTTATTTCTGCCTCATCTGAAAAAAATCCAAAAATATGTCATTGTCCTTTGCGAAACAGATCAAACCTTCGAATGCCGTGCACGTTGCCAGAAAACACATCCAAAAGGCAGCCAAGAAACACATGAAGGGTCCTCAAAGGCTGCCTTCACTGGACTTCTCCGTTCAGTCCTCGGAAGACGGACGTGCCGCCTTCTTCCGCAAGGATTTGGATACCATCTCGCAGGACAGCAGGAACGGGGAAATGTCTCTTCTGGTACAAGGGCCAGCAGCCAAGGCTGCTATCCACAAAGGAGCCGTGAGCGAGCCAGTGAGGCGTGCTCACAGAGTGAAAATTCATGAACCGCCAGAGACGAGGAGAGGAATCTGCAGCCGGATGTCCTCCACTGACTCCCACCACTTGGGGGCCGCGCCCTGTGTTATAGCGGAAAGCTTTGACCTCGAGACCTCTTCCCAGGCTTCCTGTCCCGATGATCCTGCCCCCGACAGCCAAAATCCAATTCAAGAAGAACTGGAGGACGAACTTGATGAACCAGCAGCATCAAACTGTGCCGAGCATAAGGGACTTCCGAGATGCGAACCGCAACGGCCAGATGAATTATCATCATTACCACCGCAAACTGCTGTTGAACTTGAGCAACGACCGAGAACGCGGAGCGACTCACTCCCTCATCCAGTGCCACAGCCACTGGCCCAGCCTGAAGCCAAAACTCCATGGCTTATCCCTCCATCATCCCCTGCCAGGGTGAGACGGACCTTGGAGGCTCCAGCCGCCCCCCGCCCGTCCACCCCCATCAGGTCAAAGGCCCGCTCGCGCAGTTGCCCTCGGAAACCGTCTACCTCCCCTCAGACACCGGTGGTGGACCACAAACTTGCTGGCCACTGGCAGACACAACGTTCACAAAACGATGGCAGCTACGGTGGGCAGGCGAGACATTTGCCCAACGGCCTCTGCCTGTCGGAGAGCACATCCAGTAGCAGCAGCACCGACAGCCTGGAGTTTGGGCCGCCCCGTGTGCCAGCCGGTGCAGAGCAACGCGAAGGCACCCTGCAGAGGGAGATAAAGGCCCTCTTTGACCAGAAGCTCAGAGAAATCCACTGTAAATCACCACTTTTTTTAGATGGTAAGTCGGCGATCCTTTGTGATTCGTATTTTCAAATTCAAATAGAAAAACAAGATCAAAAAGTGTGACTGTAAAAATGGTGGTTTTGATTTGTCTTGTTTTCAGATTAAACCCCATTTTTAATTTGCGACTTTAAAGACAATACAGCGTGTCAGGAGAAGACTCGTGTGGAAACACAAACAGAGGCAAGGGGACAGAGTCACAAAGCAGGTACGATTTTCTTTCAAGATACACAGGAAGACAGGAAGCTGAATTACGCAGTTAGACCGTATTTATTGTCTTAGGCCTGCTGTAATGTTTACAATCTACACTGTTGTATTCATGCAGCTGGAATGTTTACAGGAAACACAGTTTTTATGCATGAAATTGTTTTGAAATGTTTTGAAATAATTTGTTGCCATCATTACCGTCACGTAGTCGTAAAAAAAAAGTACATTAATAATTAGTAACAATGTTAATTTTTCAACAGTAAAAATTAAAGATTTCTGCAATTTTCATTTTTCTATTTTCATAGTATTTAAATACTTTGCTTTTTGATGGAAACAGTAGCATGTGTATATTTAAAAAAACAAATTGATGACTTTAATAAGGTGTAGTCTTTTTTAATCTATGATGTAAAGGTTAGAAACATCAAAACCAACCAAGTAAACATATTTGTGAAATGTTAAAACGGATTCTTTTAAAGCATTTTTTTAAACAACTAAAAGTTTAAAAAGAAATCTGAGTTCCTACTTAATTTCTATGCTTTTTCCTTATCCTTTTCTACAATTTCCTGTGGTCTGCTTGCATTGCTGGACCTCAAGCGTAGATTCAGTTCCTCAGTCAGCACACTACAGCAGGATTTCTGATGGAAAGACAAATTAAAGACAGCGGTTCATTAATATGTTCGTGAGTTCGGTGTAAATAAAACCAATTCTTTTACAAATAAGACCAAGAAAGAGCTTGCGTCACAAAATAAACCTGAACTGAACGTAAATCTTCAACATTAAACAACAATCAAAACAGGGGACTGGTTTTAATATTGCAGACTGTTTTGAAAGAGTTCATTCTGAGGCTTTAGTAATGTGATTTACAGATGAGCTACAACATTAAAACCAATCATCTATATTAATGTTGTGGTGCAGAGTGCCATTTAGGGGCAGGATCTCAGATTTCAATATTGTGGTCAGCGGCTAGGATATGCCGAAGTTCAGGAAGAACATCTTCAGTTCACTTGGAAACCGATGGGTAAAAGACCATGTTGCTTTTAATTCCAACCAATTGTGTGGTTAGAGCCAACACTGCAGCTTCCTGACATAAGAAACATTCTCAACCTGGCTACACATATTGCCAAGCTAAAAACAAAACTGCTTGGTGAAGTTTCTGAAGGGTGCACACTTGGTGATGGATGTACTTTCATCAGTGGTGGGTTGATTAGGGAGAGCACGTGCACACACCTTCTGCTCCCCTGCACTTCTGCGACTCTTGGAGGCGAGCTCCAGGACGGCCAGCAGTGCTCCCAGCCCCAAGCCCAGGGAGAGAACCAGGAACATCCCCTTGAGGCCGTGCAGCCGCACCGACGAAGACCTGGCCTTGTCTGCCATGCAGCTGCTTGCCCACCACTTGCTTTGCAGGTAGGCCAGCTCTCCGGCTTCACTCAGCTGAAGGATCGCCACACTGAGATTCTTGATGAGGGGAGAACCTTGGAGAAATAAATAGGTTTAATTGGAGCTGGACTGTTTCAATGTTTTTTTTTTTTTTTTTTTAAACCATTTTATCATTTTAAAATCAGCAGCCTCACCAAGTGTGGTAGCAATGCTGTATCCCCTCATGCCAATGACTTCATGAGTTCTGACCAGTTCACAATGCCGTGCTACTGCCAGGTCCAGGGAGACGGACTCGCCAATAAAGGCAAAGTTTCCCTCTTTTGCACGTCGCACCCCTTCGTCCATAGATGACACAAAGCTCTTTGTTCTCTCCATGTGTTCATAGATTCTGCGATACACAGGGATGTTGGAATTCTGGGGGATTGGAAACAAATGATTGCAGAGCATTAAAAGTGAGATAAGTGGTCCTGTATTCGCTATTTGTCCTTAAACAAGTTTAATGTTTAAGTTTATGTTTAAGTCCCACATTAAATCAAAAGGCCACAGATGAAACATGGGAATGTGGTTTACACAGGCAAAAGAATCCACTGTGCAAACGAAGCCATTGTGGTTCTCTCCAAGTTAATGTTTTCAAATTAACAAACCAATGGACAAAGGGATCATTGTTCCGGTCACCTATTCTGCTTTAGTCAAAACCAAAAATGCCCAGATGCATTCTGGTCCTATACATACATACCAACCCACCAAAGTAACCCTCAGGGGCCCATAGTTTTACCCCAAATAATAATAACACACCTAAATAAGTGACAAAGGTGAAAAAATAGAATATCAATATCAATATCTAAAATAAAGTGGAAGTAATCCAAATTTATAGCAATTGAATTAATGTTAGAAAACTCAAAAATCACCAAAGGTTATTATTGTCACCTTAAAGAAGGCCAGGGTGGAAGAGCCAGCAAGGCAGCCATATTCAATCGTATCCTGATTGGCCAAGTCCTCAAACCCTTTCACCGTCAGCTGATTGGATTCAGGGCTCTTAGAGGAGCTCAGGTTGGAGAAATAAGAAGCCAATAGTACGAGAGTAAACAGCCACCAGCTGCAGCAGATGACCCGCCCTGACAGAGCCTTGGGGTGAGGACCAGCACCTGACGACACAAAAAGAACACAAAAGGCTATAAATAGTTTGTATTGCCAGGCAAAGAGTTTTTGCTTCTTACCCCCCCCCCCCCCCCCCCCCCCCCCCCCCCCCCCCCCATTTACCTTGTAGCGTCAGAGCTCCAGCTGTGTACCACAGGCTGTGGAGGAGGCTGAATCTGTTCTCCTCACTCTGGGGCTGACTCCACTCACACGGGCTGAGTCTGAATTCACATCAATTCATTATTAATGCCACTGCTGGCAAACATGCGGAAATGGACACACAGATGAATCACATTAAATCCCCTTCGAAATACACCAGAAAACATCAACAAAGAAATAATAATAATTGAAAAAAAAAAATGGCCGCTCAAATCACCAACCTGGCAACCAAAAATATGCTCGCAGAAGTCCCCAGGTACGCCATGAGGATGCCAAACCAGGTCTGGGCTGTAAAGGGGGTCAAGAAATCAAAGAAGCCCGATTCCTCCGAGATGTCCCTCCTCAGCAGGATGCTGATGCCTGTTTGCATGAACGGTTTGGTCATCCCCACAGCTTTTTCTCGAGCTGCAGTGAGAGTCAGCGGAGCAATCGCAAGATCTGCCTCCTGCGGGGAATGCATAAACACATTTGACGTGTGTAAGACGATGTTATAATATAGCCTATAGCAGTGTATCTATAGAAACTGAAAATGTCACCAGTAACCTTGCTGTTTTTGTTCAGCCCACACTTCTACTTGCATCGGTTCGGAAATCTCGGCTGGCAGCTGGGTATTTTGAGTTTAAACCCCCGGTGCCTTGCCCACGACCCCATCGAATGTCAGTTCCCATGTACTCACCCCTCTCGCAACCTCTCCAATCATGCCATTCCAGTTCCCGGTGTCATCCTGCCTGCCATACGAGCTGTCTTTGACCAGCTGCACTCTGTACTTGAAGCCCACTTTCTTTGCTACTTCAGACAGCAGGTCCATACAAAAGCCTTCCAGGTGTGCGCCCTTGGAAACGGCATATGGCTCTTGCTATAGGGACACATGTTTAAAGTCATTGAAATGCAAGTTATCTTTAATTCTTGCATTCACTGCGTTATGGAGCCCAAGCATGGGCCAGAAAGAACGGGTAAACTACCTTTATTGTTGTGATTCTCAGCTCGGTTTGCACTGATGACGAGGGAGAGAGGAGGGGAACAGGTTAGTGCAACTTATCATTCAGCATAAATAGATTTTACTATAGTAAAATATACAAGATGGGTAAACAAGGGTGTGACATCCTCTGCCCTTGAGGGTGAGGAAAAACTGCAAAACAAAACCTTTCTCAAGGAGAAAAAAAAAAGAAAATCAGAAACCTAATGGAAAGCCACAAGTGAGGGATCCCTCTCCCAAGAGGGATAAAATTGCAATAGATGTGCAGGGCAAATCTTAAAAGTAATCATATTAGAGAAGTGGGCCAATGGTCAATTACTTAGTTATGTTGTTCTTATTTGTTTGAACACGGAACATAAAAAGAAAGAAAAAAATAAAAATAATGGTATGTTAGTAGGTCATTTTTTGCGGGGTAAAACAAAAAAGAAAATGTCCAATTAAAAAGTGAAAAGCCCCACTCATCTCATCTGTGACAACTGAACAGCAAGGTATTAGGAAACAACACATAATGGGGATTCGTTGCAGTAAGAGAGCAGCCAGATATAGCAGAACCAAAGACTTATTTGTGCAGGAACCAACTTCACACTTTATTCAGACAGATGCGCCTGAGGTGAATTTCCGGGTGCATGCATTGACCCTCTGGTCACTCTCAATTTCAGTTTGAAAATGATTTTGCAGACCACAGACTATTTAGAGCAAGTTAGTTCATTCAAAGAGTGTCAATGCCCTGGCACTGTGAGGCGGGAGGGCAGTCAAAGAGTATCAAAAGGCTCAGTTCAGGCCAAGACCTCAGGGATCCATCGCCACAGGGTGATCCTGACAACCATCAGATCGTCCTTTTCAAAAGATGACACGTATACAAGCTTTTCCAACCCCTGTCACTTCTTGGCCACTCTGAACACAGGGCTCTTTGTTTGCTCCAGAGCTGATACATCAACATTATTGTGTGAGTGTCAAAACAGATTGCAGATTTTTTTGTTGGACAGGATGTGGCGCTTTGATACACACACACTTTGATAATCGTCCAATCCAACAGTTTATGTATTTATGTCTTGTCGAGCCTGAGAGACTTCTACCAAATCCAGCTGCGAAAACACAAGGAATTTGGCCGAGGAAAAAAAGCAAGCTGCCAGCACAATGAATAATAAATGCAGTGACCAGGTCAAACTAGGAAATATCAGTGTCCAAAAACAAAACCTTTTTCAAATGATTCACTCACTTGCATTCAACAAGGTTTCTGGGAAAATGTCTTTATCTGAAAAGCCTAAAATAAATGTATTACATTGTTCTGCTGTTTTCGCATTAGCAGAAACTTGAGATGAATACAATTCTCTTACCTCCAGTGCACAGTCCCATGTCCATGAAAATCCCCAAAGTCAACAGAAAGGGACCTAACAGCATCCCGTCAGTACAGATTTTCATCCTGTGGGGTAAGATAAAGACAATTAGTAGTTGATGGTGAAACAGATGGATCATGTTGCATCGTGAATAAGTGTAAAGACCTTTCCTGAAAAAAAAATGATAAAAGTCAGCATAGTTAGTTTAAATCAGTGTTGGGAGAATGAGATTATTGTCCTTCTTACCTGTCAAGAGTTCAAGAGGTGACTGCTGGATTGGCACGCCAGGCTTTAGACAGACCCCAGTGAGCTTCGAATGTAATGCAGCGAGATCTGAAGGTTTTCAGATTCAAATGTGTCCATATAACCGACAACAAGTATTTGTGGGTGGAGACAGTGGGAAATGGGGTAACGGGAAAGGGCTGGGGAGAATCAGCATGAAGTATGAATGTGAGCCTCCACTCTGGATTCAAATGTGTTTATTTATACCTAAAACAACTCTCAAGAATATTTTCATAACAAAAACGTCCTAGAAGTATTGTTAATGAGCAGTGAAACATTGTATGCATTACACTTCATCCAGGACTTCAGCTATACAGTGTATAGTATACTTAACAGTACAGAGTATACATTAAGTGTATCTAAAGTGGACAGCTGTAAAAACAGAACAGCAACAAAATCAATTGTTCCCATCCCCTGTGGGCGTCCAGGTGCCTGCCAAGGCCTTGGCTATCGCTGATCTGCATTATTCACATTAGTTTCTTCACTTCTACACCTAGAAGCTGTTCAGGACAATCACAGATTGATCTGTCGGCCACAGAACAGTTCCCATGAAGTAGTAAGGTTAGGTTAAAGGTTCCACACAGGGATTGATGAGGGACAGTCTCAAATTGATTTATTTACCTTTCCCTAGTTAATCATGCTGGCCCAGGGGTTGAACCTTGATTAATAAAAAAAAAAAACATTAACATTTAATTAAATTCTGCAATAGAGGTTTTATACGAGTACCTGCTTAAGTGCCCCCTTATTAGACCTTTCTCTATATTATTGTTAACCTCTACAAACAGGATGATGACCAGGTGCATTAAGGTGTAAAGCATGGATGAGAAATGAGAAGCAACAAATGGGAATGTTTTGTTCCAGAGCTCTGTCTTTGTCTTACATTTTTTTATCCAACAAAGAGCAGAGTATGCCACATGTCTCGCCAAAAAGTACACGTATAGCAGGTTCAGTGGATCACGGCAGTAACACGCAGGACACACGACATGTCCCTCTCACCTGGCCTTTTTATACCCGTAGTCTCTGTGAAAACAGGAAGCCATTTCCCCAGCTAATTACACGCTACACCCTTCCTGCAATATACATGACCCACAAGACTAACACAGGTTAGAGAAAATGTCTAATAACCGTAACAAATGCCAAAACCCCTCTACCCCTCTCTCCACCCCGTTCACTCCACTCAGCCTAACGAGGTCATCTGAGGCATCTGGTGTCCATGTACCTCCTCAGGAGTCGACCTCGAAGAGAGAGTGGTTAGAAGGGTTCCCCCAGATAAAAGCACCGAACCGAAAACATATTACCCATCTTCAGTCTGTTAAGTCTACTTATAATGCCAAGACAGTCTTTTAACCTCAGTTACGGGGGTGCTTACCAGCTCCCTCACAATTAGGGTCCAGGTTTTATTTAATCCACGAGCGTTACATCATACATTCAAACATACATTATTCAAGTTAACACTTGTAAACACACTTATTTGTTTACTTGTTTTACTATGGTAATACAATTAAAGAAACAATTACTTTATTCTAACTATAGGATCTGAACTCATCCTCAAGATTCCCAGCAACGATACTGATACTGACACATAGAACACTTTCAATAACTTATGCATCCTTCAACAATTCAACATCCAACAACTTCAGCATTATTTTAATGGTTGCGTCAGGCACAGGTAGAGATAAAATGAAGACGACGAAACCAGGAGGCTTTTCACGTGCACAACAGAAAAGCATTATCTTTATGACAACGATGACAATAAGAGCAAACGTTCTAAATTAAAATAAGAATTAAAAAAAATATACGCAAATGAAATTAATGGTGTAAAAAGTTCAAAGCCATTTCAGCAAAGCAACGTTCACACTGCGACCCGATTAGATCAAAGTCATCACATTGCGCTCTACACCAGGGAAAATTCCTGAGCACACTGTACATTTAGCGAATAAAGCCCATCTGATTCTGATTCTGATTTAATGTTGTAAACGTTGTTTTTTTTTGGCATATTACAACTCTCCACATACTTCAACCACAGTTACAATACACATAGATGCTGGGTGGCTTAAGTGATAATACAACAATAATCTTACCTGGAGACGGCAGGAATCTAACAGGTACAGCATGGAGTCCGCTGGAATTGGGGTCGATGCCATAAGGCGCGGAATACATGCTCAGTTGTTTTTTTCGTCGCTTTCTTCTGTGATGAGCCCCAAACTGAGATCGGTGAATTCGGCGTATTACTCCAACCAATCACAGCTCGGTGCGCGTTGCGAGCGAGGCCAGGGACCGACGTACTATTGGTTGAGGTGTTTTTTTCCAAAGGGGCGTATTTTTCAAGCCATCTTGACTGAATATTTAGCCTCATCCAAGGTACATTAATTCTATATCTTCGGGCTTTTGCTTCCCCAAAGTTGACTGCCAGCATCGTTTGAAAGGTTTAAAGCACAGCTATGAGGCCGGGTCGAGTCTGTTGGTCTGACCGAAGTCACGGTGGAGAAGTGAAGTGCTGAAGATGACGCTGTCGCTCCTGAAATTACCGGCTAGCTAAGCTAACGGCTAGCATGTCCGCCTTGGCTGTAGCCTGTCACTAGCTGGCATATAGCTAGGTGTACTTATTCACTTTGGCACTGGCACCGCAGAGGACCATTTTAAAGGTAAACCACTCTGGTGTTGTCTGTGTTCTCGGCGTTGCCCGGAAATTCTGTTTTGTAACACGACTCCCGTGTGTCCTGATCGACCGTGTAACGTTATCACTTGAGCCAGAGAGCAGCTTTTTTGCAGGGGTCTGGAGTACAAAGCGAAGCCCGAGACGCAGCACGTCGACTCTGCCGTCATCTAATGTATATATGCAATCGCTGTGTGCATTAAGGCACGGTGCATACAGTGGGTCTACTTTCTGGTTGCGTTTGACGTGTGTAATCGGGCTGCTAATCAACTTGCAATACAAACGTTGTCTCTGCTGTTGAGAGCCTAAAATGGCTGACAGATGTGAGATACTCGGGTTGGTATTTAGCGCTCTGCAACCGAACTACGCACAGCAACAAGAAAAAAAAAATAGAGGATGCTGCCATTTGATTGGCTCGAGAGAAACATGCGTCGCTACAGGCTTCCAGTTGGACCAATGGGGAGAGGGATGGGATGCACGTTAGCAGTCTGTACAAATTACTGTAGTTGTGTTTGTGCAGCAGGAGTACTTGAGGTAACACGCTGTGTTTTTATGACGGCGGCACCGCAGTTGACCCCTTTTTGTGTCCACGATTAAAACATCTTTCCTTTGATGCAAAATAACACCGGATTTATTGACATCAGGATGGGAAAATGATTGAAAAAAAGGTATAATCCTGGGGGAATACAAAACAAGATTTGATGTTATAATATACGGCACATTTCAGTTTTGTAATAAACTACTTGTAGAAGTAAATCATTAATTATGAACATATAGACAACATAATTCGCATTTTTTGGAAGAAAAAATAAGTCGTTTTGGGGCTTGTTTATCAGCAGCATTTATTATTAAGAAAAAAATACATTGAACAGAAAGAACTTTAAATCAGGACAACTTCGCTGTGATAGAAGAGAAGGTTGCCATAATTAATGTAAACACACCCTCAAGCCACAGTTCTACTGTAGTCAATCTGGAACAGATAGATACACTAAATACACTAACATCAACCAGGGATATATTCTTTAATATACCCAATAATGTTATAATATCAACATAGGTTCTGAAAATGCAAATAGTATTTTGGCACTTAAGTTGGCACCTACATTTTCACATTATGAAATAAATCTCATACTAAAACTCATACTTGCTGACCCTCTTGTTAAACTTTTATATTTTCCCACTTACTTTCAAATATGAATAATCAGCTTCTCTAAATGTGTTCCATTAATGTCATTAAGTAGAAACTACTGCTGAGACAGCAATCTAAATCATTGCAATGTATTTTCTTTTCTTTTGTTAGGGAGCTGGTGTAAACTCCCATGCGGAAGCTGAGGAGGTGGGAATGTGAGAAAGCTGTTCACGGACTCAACATGGGTAGGGGTCGAGGTAGAGGGAGAGGAAGGGGCAGGGGATCGTCTGGCCAGTTGCGGCCACCCTCGCCCTACAGACTGCAGCTCTCTCCATCCAGGGAGACTTTGACATACGCCCAGGCTCAGAAAATAGTGGAAGTGGACCTGGATGGAAGGCTCCATCGGATTAACATCACCGATCCTCTGCCAGTTATAACTGAGGACGAGATGATGGCCCAGGACATTACCGAGTGCAACAGTAATAAGGAGAACAGTGAGCAGACGCAGAGTAAGACCCGATCATGGAGGAAGCCCTCAAACAGTAAGAACAGGAGGAGTGGGAAAAATGCAACTCACCAGAACCAACGGTCTGGCTCCCAGCATCACACAGGAGCGGCTAATTCTCTCCAGCACCCATCCATCCAAAGCCCTCTGCCTGAGCCCACCTTCCGTACGCTGAGTTCCGTTTGCCCTGCAGAGGTGCCTCCTCTCCCCGTAGCCTATTACCGCTACATAGAAAGGTCAGGCGAGGAGCAGGACAGCGTGGCAGAGTACGATATGGACGAGGAGGACCTGGCCTGGCTGGAGATGGTGAACCAAAAGAGGGTGTGTGACGGTCACGCCTCTGTACCCCCGGACACATTCGAGCTGCTGATCGATCGTCTGGAGAGGGAGTCGATCCTGGAGTCCCGAAACCAGGCCCTGTCCCAGAGTGCGGTCGACGAGGACGCCTTCTGCTGCGTCTGCCTGGACGACGAGTGTCTCAACAGTAACGTCATCCTGTTCTGTGACATCTGCAACCTGGCCGTCCACCAGGAGTGTTACGGTGTGCCCTACGTGCCCGAGGGCCAGTGGCTGTGCCGCTGCTGCCTGCAGTCTCCTTCGCGTCCCGTAGACTGCGTGCTCTGTCCCAACCGCGGAGGTGCCTTCAAGCAGACAAGCGACGGACGTTGGGCCCACGTTGTCTGTGCCATATGGATCCCAGAGGTGTGCTTTGCCAACACAGTGTTTTTGGAGCCTGTTGAGGGGGTGAAGAACATCCCTCCCGCCCGCTGGAAACTCACCTGCTACCTGTGTAAGCAGAAAGGCAGAGGGGCCTCCATTCAGTGCCACAAAGCCAACTGTTACAGGGCCTTTCACGTCACCTGCGCTCAGAAGGCAGGCCTCTTTATGAAAATAGACCCGGTCCGGGAGACCGGCGTCAACGGTACCACCTTCTCTGTGAAGAAGACTGCCTTCTGTGAGCATCACTCTCCTGTTGGGTTTCGGCGGGACGGCTCGGGAGACGAGTCAGTTGAAGGAAGACTGGTGGGGGGCAGAGGCAACCGGGGCCAAAGGTCATATACTCAACGGCCCCCATCGCCAACAAACAAGAAGGCTACCAAAGGCCAGAAAAAGAAGAATACAAAGGGGTCAACACGTCGCTCAAATGTGCCTGTGCTGCTCGTGCCTCAGATTCCCTCACACAGGTGAGACATTTGCATTTTGTGAGAATTTACCTACAACAAGATACAACAGTAAAATCAGCTGGATATTGTATCCACTTGATTTTACCTTGGTGTCATTTGCCCTATACTATGCTCAAGAAAATATCTGTGAGTCTGTTATGTAACATTTAATGATCTTGTAATTTACCTTACTATAAGATGTTGCTGATGGGGATATGTCAACCAGCATTGCCACAATGTAATGTGTTACTGTGCCATCTCCACAGACTGAATAAGATATGCACAGGAGTTGAAGTCCAGAGAAAGAATCAGTTCATGCAGAGGCTTCATAATTACTGGTTGCTGAAACGCCAGTCACGAAATGGGATGCCTTTAATACGCCGACTTCATTCCACTCTGCAGGCCCACAAGACAACAGAGCAGGTGAGAGTATGGGCGGTGTGTGTAAAACTTAAAAATACATTTGCATTAAAATGACCTCACTGCAATTGCAGCACAATAGCAATTGTGTTGTTATATTTTAGTCTCGGTCACTTTCGTTATTATGTTATATTCGGAAAGTAGAAACCACTTTTAGGATAACCAGGGGAGATCTAATCATATGTGGATAGCTGTAAGTAAAGGTGAACAGGAGCACCGGAAAAAAATCCAAGGCCTTGAATTAACACTTCAATGTAAAGGCTTTAGTGCATCATTTGAAAGAACCACTTTAGTCTGTTGCTATTAGTCATGGTCTTCACACCATGTTTGTATTCTCACACACATAAATCAAGCATAAGCCCAGACATCACACTTAGCTGATAGCTGATTCAAAGAGATGGCAAGCTTCCACGCAAGCCTCTATATCTATGTTCCACTTACTAATGATGTAAAATGATGGCTTGACTCTGATCTAACCAACAAGATCAGTTGGGGGGAAAAACCTTTATTGGTTAATATGGTTAAACGCAATTCTAATTATAATGGCTAATATAAATGAATGAATCCATTCTGAATCAGAAATCGGATCTCTTTCCACTTTCCATTCTCCAGCGGGAGCCCGATGAGAAGCTGTGTGCCGCACGGGAGGAGCTCCGATACTGGCAAAAGTTGAGGCAAGACCTCGAAAGAGCCAGACTTTTGGTGGAGCTGATCCGCAAGAGAGAGAGGCTAAAGAGGGAACAGGTGCGACACTGAGGAAGTGCCAGGCATGAGACCAGCTATAATTACTGAGGGTATTTTTGTAAGACTTTCTGACCGCAAATTCACACTTTCTATCTCTAGATGAAAATTCAACAGGCGGCTCTTGAGTTGAAGTTGACCCCAGCCCTGATGCTTCTCCGATCCACCTTGGACCAACTGCAAGAGAAGGACTCGGCCAAGATCTTCTCTCAGCCAGTCAATCTATCAGAGGTTTGATAAAATACACAGGTTTCCTTCCACGTAAGTGCGGCTGGCCTAACATTCTGATTACGGTGATTTCCCAAGGTCCCAGACTACTTGGAGTTTGTTTCCCAACCCATGGACTTCGCCACCATGCGCGCCAAACTGGAGGGACATGCATACTGCTCCATAGCAGATCTAGAGAGGGACTTTGAGCTCATGGTTTCCAACTGCCTCAAATACAACTCAAAGGACACCATGTTTCACAAGGCGGCGTTGCAGCTACGGGAGGTGGGCGGAGCCGTTCTCCGCCACGCCCACAGGCAGTCCCAGAGCATCGGCTTAGACCCCAACACGGGCATGCATCTCAGAGAGGCCCCGAACAAGCACGGCTTCTACCACTGTACGTGGGATGACGGTGAGTTGAGAAAGGAGGCTATCTTTTGCCTCACGAACGTAACCCGCACGCCTCAACTGTTGAATGCTTTTTCACCCCCTCAGTCGACTCTCTCCTGGACCCAGACAACAGACTGCACTTAAGCACAGACGAGCAGCTAAAGGCCCTACTGGACAAACTCGACATGGTCGCATCCATGCGTACCAGTGGTGGGCGGACCAAGCGCATCAGGCTGCTGCGCCGGGAGATCAACACTCTCAGACAGAAGATGAACCAGCAGCAGCAAAATACCCAGTGCGTGAATGGAAGCGACAAAGACGATGAAGGCAAGGAAGAAGGTGACGAGGGGGAGGAGGACGAGGTGGCAGAAGAGGAAAAGAAGAAGAAAAAGAAACCGTTGAAGAAAAGTATTGGGAAGAATTCTTTGACTGCCGTGTCGAATTCTGGGACAGGTAAAATAAACTTTACAGTCTCACTCAGTTACTTTATTTAAATAAAATGCAACTTCATGTCATTACTAAAATCAAAATAAATACAATTGTTTACAGTGATATAAAACAGTGAAAGCGGCAGTCAGTGAAAGACTGGGAATTGTATAAGATCAAATGAATAAAAACGTTTATCATGTTTTATCATACAATGCCCTATTTATGAATTTAAATTCTGTTTGATCCAGATGACTCTCCACCTGTGCTCGAACTTACTTGTCCAGTGTCATCACCACTGCCGGGAGATGCCCCACTCGAGCCCCCGGTCCTGGGCATCGTAACAGGAGGGCGAAGGTCGCCCGGGCGATCCTACAAGCGTCAGAGATCGTCCCGCAGTGGAAGCAAAAGCCAAGGTGAAGATGAGGCCGAGGTCGGTGAAACACCATCCTCCCAACCAGAGGCTGTTCACGAGGTCACCCCACTGGGAACACCCCCAGCTCTGCCATTGGCTGGAGTCGGTCGGCGCACGTCTGTTTTGTTTAAGAAAGCAAAAAACGGGGCACGAGTGGCAAAAAACAAGTCGCCAGCGCAACTGAATGGGAAAACATCGGAAGGAAAAACCAACGGGACGGAGAGTTCCCCGGCCAGTCCACATTCACCCGGTGTGGCCAACATCACCACTTTACCTCCCACTCCAAATCCCTCCCCCGTGCCCCCCTCTCAGTCCGTGCACCATCTGAGGTCCAGAGGCCTCAACTTGGACAGTGAAGCAGACAAACTCCCACCTCCACCCAGAGAAGCAGGTACCAACCAAACACATTACTTTCAAACCTGAGACAGAGTCCTCAGTCCATATCAGTCCTGAGTGTATTGTATTGTATTGTATTTGTTTGTGCTAGGCCTCACAAATGGGAAGCACACCTCTGCAGACCAAGACGACGATGACCAAAAATCAAAGTGCGTATAGAGAGATAGATTCAATTCATAATAGATTCAATTCATATTACATCTACATTCACCTACCTTAAATCTGCTCCAATCCATCATTTGACTTTAAAGGTGACGGTGTAGCATCGTTGTGTCACCAACGTGCCTCATCGTTGATCATTTTCTTTCCTCTTCTTTACAGTTGTTGCGTCTCCCCACCCAAACGTAGTCGGGGCAAACCTGCACTGGCCAAAGTCCCTAGCAGTGAGAACGGAGACATCACTGGGTCTGGTGTGTATCAAGACCGCGTATTTCAAATACAGTAAAGTCCCTCTGCTTTTGTGTGTTTGCTGGGTACACACTCAAACAGAAAGCGACAATTTTCATGACCAGTTAAGTTCAGTTTAGTTGGAATAATTGGATATATTGGCATATCCTGTTCACAGGAAAGTCTACACTTCTGTCTTTAGATATTGAGACAGAGCTCGCTCCACTGGACCTAGTCTGGGCCAAATGCAGAGGATATCCATCATACCCAGCAATGGTGAGGCTGAATTCAATCTTCACGTTATAGTTTACATACCAGGCTTTTCTTTGTCCTAGTGTTGATAGAAAGAAAAAGAGTAAATATATATAAATATTATATGTAGTGTATCTGGCGGAATTCACTGTTACAGATTGTTGACCCTGACATGCCCCAGGAAGGGCTTCTTCACAACGGGATCCCCATTCCAGTGCCTCCTGTGGAGGTGCTCAAACTGGGCGAGTGGAGAGAAACGGACGGGGAGGAGAAGCTCTTCCTAGTGCTCTTCTTTGACACCAAAAGGACTTGGTAAGATTCAGACAAGCAGGATAACGCGCATACTGAATTTCACAGCAAACAGGAGGAGTCTTGCTCACTTTGAAAATTGTTTTTTCAGGCAATGGCTCCCTCGTGACAAACTACTGCAGCTGGGGAAGGATGACACTGTAGATAAATTGCGCTTAATGGAAGGCAAGAAACCCAGTGTACGCAAGTCTGTACACACTGCGTATGACCGGGCCATAGTACATTTAAACCACGTGAGAGGAAATCTAAACTTCACTCCCTCCAATTTTATATAAATTTTAGCTGAAAACATTTCTATCACCTTAAACAGGCTGCCTGGTTATCTGTGTAAAAAGCCTCATCAATGCTTTAAAAGGTGGGCAAGTAAGTACAAGGATTAGCAACATTTTCAAGAGTCTATGGTATTTGAAGGTTTTTCTCTATAGAACGGATGCTCTGGTTTTTAAAGTGTAGAGAAAAAGTGCTTGAACACATTTTTGTAGGTGAATTTGTTCATTTATTCACATACTTTTTTTAAAAGGTTTTACACAACCACGGTTGCTATGTGTTCTATATATATATATATATATATATAAAGTTTTTTATTTTAGGCCAAAGTGAGTCAAGTGTAAATATTTAATCGTTAAAAGGGATTGTCTTGATTCAAAATGTATTTAGATTGTATTTGCCATAGAAATGTCACTGTGTTTATTGAAGTGTGAAAGTACCACCTAATGTTCACGTCATAACTGGACTCTATTTCACTGTTTTGTATTGCATTGTATTGCACTGATAATATTTAATTGAAACATCAATTTAGTAGCACTAGTATTTTCCAAATTGATGCTCAACAAAAACTAAACTCAAAAAGCCTTTATATACTTTTATGTAGCAAACAAGTGTAGTTTAAAGTAGTCATTTGTAACATGATTGTTTAAACCACAAAGTGCTTTGACTTTTTGTGCAATTTACTATACTTGTTTACTCCATAAACCTAAAAAATAGTAATCGGCATATAAACGGATCCCTCATCGAACCACATACTTGATGGTTTTGTTTATTTTTTATCAGTATTATTGAGGAAAAAAAAATGACCAACTTGATAAGAGGTGGCTTTTGGCACTTACGTTCAAGCAAAGCCTGAACTGAAGCAAAACTGATATATATATATATATATATATATATATATATCAGATATATTTGAATAGATTCCCAGTCATAACATGTTTTATTCACCAATACTGTGACGTGCTCTGTAGATACAATGGAAAAATGATTACCATTCGTGGTACTGTCAACTTTGGTCAAAAGGCTGCCAGTGCAAACAATGGGGAAGTTTGAGTTCAGCTATGACATGTTGTGGGTGGGACTTGAGAGATTTTTACTTATTTTTCCATATTGTGAAACTGTATTATAATACTAGAATGTTGAGAGTACTTGGTGCAGCTACTTGGTTATAAAGATGTGAGGTGGAGGTACAGAGGTGGAGCTGATCATTTAGTGGTTATTCTTTAAAAAATTCTACTGCAATCATCTAATGAAGGTTTTGCAAGTGTTTGCAAATCTGGCTGAAATGACTTGAAAAGCACAATTGGCCTGTTTAGAAAAAGAAATGACAGAAAGAAACTGTTAGGAATGGCAAATACTGGAGCCATATGTGTGGCAAAAATGTTGTGCGTGCGTGTACACTATATACATATATGTATACAGCCTGAGTGTAGTAAAGGTGCATGTGTATAGTTTTGTAAATATGTAAATGTATGTTTATATTGGCTTTCATGAAGTAATTTAAGGAATGCAGAAATCAAATTTAGATTTTAATTTATAATTTGTGGCAGTCGAGAGTGTTATTTAAAAAGTAATATTGAAAAGATTTATGTACGATTCTCAGTAGCTCTTTGTAATAGTGATGGTATTCACCAACATGTCAGAACATATTCTCTACAAGTGAGGTGGTACAACACCTGGGCTCTGTGGGCAGCAGTGACTGCACTCGCTTACAAGAGGTTGATTTGTTTTGTTTTTTCCTCTGTGGCACTGAAGATTTTTGATCTTGTCATTTGAATTGTTCCACAAGATCTTTAAATCTGCCTGAGACAATATTTTCTCATACAAGAATAAATGCCGTTTGAAACAACTGCATGCGCATGTTTTTTCTTTGAACGATATAACTACTTCAGTGGGGCCAGATTGGTTCATTTGAAAAGGTTCGGGTAGCGGTTCAGCTTGGGGCAGTTAAACAACAGTTTACGCAAGGTTTTAATTGGAAATCAAGTTCCTGTAATAATGACCAAAGAATACCTTCAAGCAAAACTCATACCAACTTAAAATGTTAAATTGTGAATGATACCAGATGATAACAAAAAAAATGTTTTGCTACAACTCTACTTAATAAGGACAAAAGTGTACATTTGTGCAACCTGGGATTTATTTCATAATACTAGACATACTGTTAAGACTTGCACCGACAGAAAACTCCTCAGTGGACACAAGGAAGAGGCTACCGTTTATAGACCATGATTACAAAATTATTATCCAAAAAAGAGAGGTACCTGAACTCACTACATCAGGAGTCCACTGGCAAGAAAGTATCTGCAGAAAAAACATGGCAGAAATTGATCTCAAGTCTGACCAGCTTTGACTTCTTCCAGTGAAAAAACACTGACCATGAAAATGACTATCATGTAAAATGATCAGGTGCAACAGACTGGGATATTTTCTTTGCAAAATGAAAATGAATGACACCTGATCATTTTAATTGGAGTGGGACACAGAACAACAAGCAAGTTTTGCCACAGGAATGTGCAACCAATACAGAGGGTGTTTGTGTGTTCATGCCCCAGTATGCCACGTGGTGGCCCATCCCTGTTCATGGCTGTTCCAGTTGTTATTCCGGTTTATGCCGAGACAACAAACTTGCATGCCC
Organism: Colistium nudipinnis; assembly: GCA_016785305.1. Lineage (NCBI taxonomy): Eukaryota > Metazoa > Chordata > Actinopteri > Pleuronectiformes > Rhombosoleidae > Colistium > Colistium nudipinnis. The sequence goes on from JAFBJU010000612.1 coordinate 445,425, forward strand.
CATTTTGTCACATCGGACATGTTTTTGTTTTGTGAAAAAAAAGAAAGAAAATCGATGCGAAAACGACTCTGAGAAAGGTTGAAGTTTTTTTTTTTTTTTTCTCCTTACCTTACACAAGAAAGAGACAACAACTTATTTTAGCATATGAATGATCCGTCATCTGTGTGATACATTCACTGTCTGTGAGGAGAGCTTCTCTTATGTTGCAGTAATAAAACAATATAAAAACATTTAAATATCATTGCAATTATATTTCACCACAGTTCAATTTAAAACGTACTAGTGCCTTTTCCCCACCCCGACCGTTGCTGATCAAAAGCAGTGATGCGATGACATGCTTTCTCGTTAAGGTAAGGAAATAATACTTGGTTCAAAGAGACCATTCCTTCTTAAATAGTGTCAAAACGTAGTGTTTGATTCCAGTAGTCAATGGCCGTCAAGTCCAACAGGTTTCAAAACGGGGTTCAAAAAAGATCTCGGAACCAGTGTACAAACTATTGTTGGAAAAGGCAGAGCCTCCAGTAGTGTAGCGAGAGTCCTATAGGAGAGATAAGAAGCCGTTCTCTGTGGAGTCTTGCTGGTCAGATTTGCCACCTCGAGAGCTCTTGCTGGGGTTTGGGGTGGTGGAATACTTGGAGGGGTATCTGATAAAGAGACGGTCCTCCTCCTTTTTAATCCACCTTAGGAGCTTAGTGATGGCTGTGATAGCACAGGCCTTTGTCACCAGGGGACTGAAGCATGTGTACAGCTCAAATTTACTTGTGACCTACAGTGGGAGGACAAACGTACATTTTAGGTGAAGGAGGACAACCAAATGGATGCGAAAAGAAGAGGCAACAAATTGCAAATCAGTGTGTTTCAGTTTGCATGCTCGTTAGTAACAGACGTTTCCTTAACTGTCGTTTACCAGTTTACACCATCACGGCAGGCGATTTGAGTAGGTTAAATGAATAACTATGAGCAAATTATTATTACGTTGTTGTAGGTTTTTTCCTCATAAAAATGACCATCGAATAAAACATTTGTATATTATGACATGAATAGTAGAATAGTCGAAAAGTAGTGAAACGGACATCTCGACTAGGCTCTGAAATATGAAATACCAGCAGCTGTGAGAAAGCAGGGGCGAAGGTTACGCACAATAAAGGTTAAACGGTAAACAGTGCCGGAGTAAACGGCAAAGTAAGTAGAGTTTAGACTTTGAGTAGAGACAGATGTCAAATTGAACACTACTGTGCACAGTAAGCAAAACTACACACACACACACACACACACACCCCCACTGAGAAGGGATCATTGTCAAATAGTATGTGTTTTATATAGTAATTTAAAAGTTGTCCGAAAGTCCACCAGCAACTGTTTTAAACAATTCAATCAATTGCGTGAGCGACAAGTGAGCAAGGCTTCAGACGTAAGATTAGGGGTGGAAAAGGAATGAAATGAATGCATGTCCAAAAAGGTATCCTACCACCTATATGACCCGATTTCTCAAGCACAAACAAATATGGTGCATGGTTAAGGTCCACGGCGCAACTGATAACCCTGATAATCTACAACGCTCTATCTCCGTAAAAATGCCGTTCAGCATGAATGTATCAAATCATGCATTCCACAGGTACATACCCAGGCTAACAGCGTTTCTCTCTCAGCGACGTGGTAGATGAGCTTGAGGGGCCGCGAGGTGCTGTGGATGCGGCTGTGCATGTAACGATAGAGGTCCAGCAGTCTCATCTTCTCCTCTTCACTGCTGTAGGGGGCCTCCATCTCTGGGCTACATGCAACCACGGGGTGAGAGTACAGACAGTTACAGGCAGAAAAGTCACATTAAGTTCACTTGACAAAAATAACGGAGTACTATAATAATACCGAGACACTCTTTAACCGTGGGGGGGGGAAGGACTTTTTAAATCATTGAAGCTATTGATTTGCGACGCTGTTGGCACTAAATTACACAATAAAATGCTGCTTCTAAGATTATAGGAATTCATCCTAGTGACATGGCAGCATATGTGGAATACAATTTGGATCTTTAACGGCTTTTAAGTCTTTGTGCCCTTTTTATTGTAGCCCTATGTCAGAAAGAGATATTGAATCCAAAGAACGAACACCAACTACACTGAGCCTGTGTTTTTTTCTTTGAGTAAATGGACTTTCATACTTCTTAACTTCATATTACTTTAAATAAGACAATACACAATACAATACAATACAAGGCCCTTACAGAAGTAAAGATATATGATAAAGATATATAAAATATTATTATGCACAAATACATAACTTTTTGTTCATTCTTTAAATATAAAGCACCAAAGTTGGTTGGAGAATGGCAGATAAACACAGACACACACCTGGTGAACTGCGTGAGCTGGCGGTAGTGGTCTGGCACGTCAAAGGGCTTGTACATGAAGTGTCTGAGGTCCGAGACGCCCACCTGGCTCACGCTGTACGACTGGGCTTTGGCAATGAGGCTCAGGGAGTTCTGGGCCGCCATGGCCTCCTCGATCTTCCTCTTGCACTCGGCTACGGCGTAGAAAGCCTCCTTGTCTGTCGAGAGCAGCAGCAAACAAACGGTGCATTCCGGAGGGTCCAGGTAAGAGATGTATGCATAAAAGTAGCAGTCGGGATTAAAGAGAGGGAGGCAGATGGGAGTCCAGATCTCCCCGGCCTGAAAGGCAGAGGAGGCTCCGATGAGGTTGAGAAGGAGGTGGACGTCGGCGGGCTCCAGCCTGGTGTCCTCGATGACGGTCTTCTCTTGAACAATGGTGAGCAGCTGGTTTTTGGCCACAAGGATGGAGAAAACCAGATTGGGTGTGATGGATTTCTGCAGGATCTGGCTGAGGGAGTCCCTGAGAGAGGATTGGAGGGGTAAGCAGTGTATCGCTGCCAGCAGGAAGCTGGGGTCCGAATCGACCAGGTTGAGGAGGCCGTCCAGGATCTTCTCCGAGCCTGCCAGGAGTCTCCTCAGGTCGTAGTTCTTCTTGTGTTCGAAGATGCGGGATATGCTGGCCTGAGTGAGCATGCTGATGATCTGATAGTACACGTAGAGGAGCTCGCCGCGCAGCTGCTCCTCGGACTGACGACTGCTGGAGACGCACACCAGCACGAGGGGCCCCTTCTGTAGGAACACCACGGTGTGCTTCTCTGTTGGAAAGAAAAAGGAAAGCACGCCATCAGCACAGCACCGTTGAATGTCCGCCCCAAACCCCCGATGCTCGACATCTGGGCACTCAACAATATTTCAGAAGTAGAAATTCATTCAAAATGAAACAATATATTGTGAATGCATTACTATATTGTAATGTATGCCCATTGTGTTTCAGACCGTATTCTCATTTGTGCAGCATCTTTTGTCAATTGGCTTTTATTACCTCAAAAATCCTATTTCCTTGTAAACTATTCCCTCAGTCCTGAACAGGAAAATGTCAGATCAGCCGTGGCATATCTGGTAGAAATTAACGATAACATTTCAGATGCTCTCACCTGAATAAACTGAGCGGATGGTATTATCTCCACTTTGGACAAAGGACACCAGCGCCATCATGACTCCCATCGTGGAGGAAAGAGCCTCTTCACTGCCATATCGGGAATAGATGGGTTTGCCTGCTTCGCTTAGCACGAAAACGTGTTTCCTGTGCTGCCTCCAGCTGTCCCCCGTCACATCCTCCTCACGGTGAGAAATAAAGGCCGGACACTCCTGGGGGCCAGCCTCTAACAAGGGAGACGATCTTCCCTTCACGCCGATCCCTTGCTCCTCCAGCTTGGCCTTGGCCAGCACCGTAACGACAAACTCCCCAGAGTCGCCCTGGTCATTGTCTGTGGTACCGACCTTGGTTCCTATGTCCGCCGTCTCGGCGGCGTCATTGCTCTGACACTCAGGGTTTTCTGTCTCATCAGTCTCTAGCTTTGTTTCCTGGTTTGAAACTGGTTCTGCATCCAGACTCCGCTCCTGTGTCGTCACATCCGACAGGTGCGAATCGTCAGGTTCCTCTTTGTCGGCGGTGGCACTGTGGTTTCTCTCCACCGGATCAGGAAACATGTGGTTGCCCAAGAGAGACAGAGAAGTCGCCAAGGTGTCCGCTAGAATGAACAAAAAAAAATGTAATTACTCATTGAAAGGTGTATATGTGAGGTGCCCAACACATCTTATTTAATAGCTTTAATGAAAGAGTGGATCATTTATTCACCTGGCGGATTGATCTCCAAAGGTGGATCACCAATCTTCACTCCCTGTGCCTCTCCTTCTTGATGATTGTCCCTCTCCATGATACCATCCCAGTCGCTGGAGATAAAACCAACCAGATGTCAGACAAACAGCAGACCCATGGGAGAGCATGCAACCTAGGTCTCGTATGAATGGGAGCACTCATAGCGGAGCAGTGCCAGGGTCACATGATGACGGAGGATCACTGGCTCCTCCGAGATGGCGAGCAGATTGTGACGTTAAGACCGAGACAACCGCCTGGCTAGTGCCACACTGCAGATAATCGGACAGACCAAAGTGTTTGCTCCAGCGCCAGGGAGCTAACGTGGCTTAACTTAGTCGTGAAGCTAACGATCGCCTCCCTCGAGCTGATAATCCGCACCGCGCAGAGGACGAGTCGCCTTTTCCTAATCCTAAAAGTGAATTCCGATGCAGCTCCGCATATGTTGGCTGTATTTACATGGCTAGCATTGGATGCTAGCGACCGACACACAGATCAATTTCATGGCCTCGGCTTAACACTGAGCAATGCTAACAGTCGTGCTCAATTGGCATCGCACAGAGAGACATATCGTTCATAAAACTTACGATGTGTGTCCAGGCAAAACGTCGGGTTGAGTAGCTACTCCGCCGCATTGAGTTTCATCAGCATCCCGGCGGTGGCAAACAAGCTGTCAGGAATGAGAAGCCGAAAACAAATGTTGCTCTTGCCACAGCACACATCCGGAATCTCTCATGACAAGCCAAGCCGACCAATCAGGATGTTCGGGGGCTTGGGACTGGTCCCGCCCCCTCCTATGTGGAGCTGAGTGAGCTGGATTCACCAGTTCGCGGTTGTGTGGTCGCTAAGTGATGTGTTGTGCGACTTTTGAAACGTTCGCTAATGAACAGGTGTCAGTTGTTTTGCTTTTCACAAAACCTTTATGTTCGGTCACAGTCAAAATCATTATTACCTCGGCTTGGTGCGGTTCCCACAGCGTCCTCTGAACACGTGAGGGAGAACAGCCAAAACATTGTCTGTCATCAACGATGTTCCTCACCCTCTCATCCTCTGAAAGAGTGTTGCTGTGTGTCCGAGGCACGGGGCTGGATCTAAACATTAGCCGATCTTTGAGTGGTCACGAAATACAAATAAAAGTTGACTCCTTTGCTGGATAAAAAATATATAATTGTTTTCTTTGCAGTTTCTGGGTACAATGCTGTCGGGGGGTGAGGTGATTAATAGTGCAGTCTGTGAGTTAAGGTAGTACAATTCCTCTTCGTTCACAACATGTGGTGTGTAATCAACATTGACATAGATAAAGAAGACAACTTGTTTTCGTTGCGAGGTTGCGCTGCCACGTTAACTACGTCATCTCAGATTCTCCAAAACCCGCTACGTCACACCGGTAAAGATGGCGACCAGGATGTGTCCTGTCACTTAGCCAAAGCGACGCTTTTTTACATCTGTCCCGCGGCCTCAAACGTCTCCCCCCCCCTGGCGCGAGTTGTTCAAGTGGACAACATGGACGAACCGTGGGATTTTGAGGTTTTGTCCCGCATCGCTGACAGCTGCCTGTCTTTTCTCTCCGAGTTCGTGGACGACTGGCTCGCCAACGACATGAGAGTGTCGATATTCAAGATCCTGCTGAGCTGGTTAATATTTAGTCTTATCGCCATCCACTTCGCGTGGAAGGTGTACGGGAACACGGTGAACGATATGTATTACCGACAAGGTGGGTTTTCCTTTGGCCTCATCCGTAACGCATGCTAAACTCCTGCTAGCCCCGCTAGCTTCACGAGTGCCTGTGTGTGTTTGTGTGTGTGATGTACAGGGACTGGGCAAAACGGAGGGACACCTGACGCAGCACCTCATCTGGGTGGATGGTAGGTGCCCAAACAACAGGAGGGACACATCCGCACACGGTCCCCAGCTCCTCACCTTGTTTATACAAACTGCACACGAACACTGTCCCTACTTGCTAAGTTGAATGTAAACACTGTAATCGTGCCCCCCACCCCCCGTGACCACGCAGGCTCTGTTTGTGTTTATCTTGCTTCACCTGCAGGACTGTGGTATTTTGTCAGTCATTGTTTTTGCATTCTGTTATTCTCACAGGCAAAACCAAGCGGGAGACACTCTGAAGACCCATCGAGATTAACAGGACACTTTGGACCGTAGCCAACTGAGAACCGGAGCAGCCAATAGCGCAGATGTTTCAGGACATAACATAGGCCTCAGTGCACTCAAGATGGCTGCACACCCCCCCCATGTGTGCCTGGACGATCATGCATACCAACAGTGTCACATGGTGTAACGGACAATTCAGTGCTGTAAGATATTTATTTCAGTCCGTTATCTTTGGTCAAGCAACAGGATTTTTCCTGTTTTTCCCGTTTTCATTTAATTTCAAAAGCCTAAAGTACAATTGTCAACAACATTGATTGCATTTAATGTATATTGCAGCTGCAATAAGAATAGTGATTTACAAGATCACATAAAATATATATAAAATAATTTAATTCCAAGACCACATGCAAGAATATAATTGCACTTGATTTGAATTCTGTATGGACGGAATAAAGCACAGTATTTTTTAAGTGTGGACTCAAGGGATAATGTTTACAGATTCTTTGAAAACTGGTATGGCTCAAAAGCATAAGCAGGAGCAAGTGTGTGTGTGTGTGTGTTGTTGAGGCTTTTTGCTGTGGTCTAGATGACTCATGGTGGTTTTAAAAATACCTCAAATGTTCTGTCTATAGACAGTTCCAAGAAAATCAATTTACATCTTTTATCTTCCATTATTTTACGGTGATTTCTTAACAACCACTGTTTCTCAGAACACATAAGAAGCACTATGTGCACTTAATAGGAAACAGAATGCTTGTGTTAAGTGTTCATCCCCTTAGACTTTTTCCACATTTTATTTTTATCATGGTCTAACAGAAAACGCCGGTGTCAATAAAAACCATACTGATTTAAAATATGTAAAAATATAAAAAATATATATATCACCCTTAGTAATGCTATATTGAAGTACAAGTAATGGAAAGATACAAAAACGAGGAACAAGTCACTGAATATTAAATAGGCTTCAAACTGAGCCATAAATGTGATTTGTATAAGGTAAATGCAGAAATGTACTTATGATAAAAAAACACCTCCAGTTGGCAAGAAAGCAGATTTTTTATTCTTCAGTCAAAAGGTTAAAAAAGCTAAGTTACACATTATTTGCTTATCCTTGAATGGCCAAATCACTGTCAACAACTCAATCCCATTCAGCCGGATATGAGAATCTCTGCTCCACCATGTTCAAGTGCTAGAGCGGTTTTGCAAAGCTGATAAAGAATTTACCATACCATACTGGGTAGACTCAAGGCTGTAGTTGTTGATACATGTTTTTTTTATTTATACATATCTGAGTTCAATTTGATATGGGTTTTTCAGTGTTAATGTATGTGAATGTGCTTAGTTACAGCCACTGTGATTTACTGAGATGCAAAAAGGTCATGTGTTGAAAAGTTTGTGCTTGCTGAGCCATCCCGTAGTTAGCGGTTATATGTAAATATTTTTTTTTATAATGGTTGTGATACTTCTCCAATAAAAGAAAATGTACTGCAATGTTTATTTGTATGAAATGTTTATTGATGTCCTTCTCACGTAAACTAATACCACAAAGTAATCAGCACATTGTAGGCTCCCGTAGAAACGCTGTAAAAGGACACAAAGTCATGTGCAAACAGCTTGTTTGAGTAATTCCAATCTAAATCCAGATTGGGAATTAGCTTATGTTAAAAGGAATTGGTGGAATAAAGAGCATTTGCACATCCATCACATTGGTGCAAGTTAGACCAGGTACAAGTAAATGTTGCCCACCAGAAAGACGTGAAAAAAAAGTGTAAGAATCATTGTTAGTGAGGAAGTTGTTGACGTCCAGCCCCTGCGCTTGTGCCTCTTGATACAATCCCCCGTCAGTGATGGCCCCTGCCGCCTCAGTGGGTCCATCCTGACCATCAGTTCCACCACTCAGAAAGACCGGACCATCTGGCGGGAGCTGCAGGCCTCTCAGCTCCAGTCCCACTCGCATGGCCAGCTCCTGGTTTCGACCACCTCGACCCTTTCCCGTTAACTCCACAGTGGGCTCCCCTCCAGCTAAAAGACATGTGGCACCCCATCCCTCTGTGCGCCCTTCGTCCAAGACCTGCATGGTGCGGCACAGGTCCCAGCTGGCGACACCCACTTCGGGCCCGAGCCTCAACACCTCGGCAGCGATCTCAGGAGGAGGCTCCTCTTGGCAACACGCAAAGCGGGCCAGCAGGCCGTACAGTCTGGAGACCAACCTGACGTCGCCACACACTCCAGGTGACAAAACAACAGGGCGGAAACCTAACTCTCGGGCACGGCGTCCTGCGCACTTGAGGGCAATGCTGTTGGAGCCAATCACAACATTGAGAACACTTTCTGCCCCCTCAGCGTTATCCTTATTCTCCTTCCACCGGGCATTTTGTCTCCCAAGGACATCCTTTACTGACGCTGGTAGAGAGTTCGTCAGCTTGTACCGTTCAAGGACGGACAAAACTTCCTCAGGCCACACCTCACTCCTGACTGTTGGGCCGCTAGCGATCAAGTCCAGGGGATCTCCGATGACATCAGACAGTATCAGTGCAACCACCTGTGAAGCGATCAGAGGCTTAATATTCAAAGCACACGGCTGGAATGACTTCTTCTCAACTTAAACAACTGGGGGGGGGGGCAAAGTTACCTGTGCAGGGTGAGCATAATGAGCAAGCCCTCCACCCTTCAAGAAAGAAAGGGCACGCCGTACAGTGTTCAGCTCCTGAATAGTGGCACCAGCAGCCGCAAGCTTACGTGTGACATCCAGCTTCTCTTGCAACACGATGGGTGGGATGGGTGCAGGTAATAGCGCAGAACCCCCACCTGGCATGAGTTGAACCACGTATCGATAACTTTGCACATGAGGTTGTAAGGAATATGCCCCAAAGCAAGTGGCGCGTTTACCTGAAATCAGTACAAGTAGCAAGTCTTCGTCTGTTAGCTCACTGGCTAATCGCTTGATCTCTTGGGCTGCCTCCTGGGCAACGGCGTCAGGCAAGTTGTGCTTGGCGCCCTCCATCACTTTGATACGACTGTTATCTTTCAACAACAGATGGCTGTGATGGAAATGAGAAAGATATATTGCTTTATGTTGTTTTCTGTGTATCGCTTTGATGTGTTTAAAGTTTGTTTTCATGTTATTGCTCACCCTTTCCCATGCTGCTGTAAAGTGTGCTGTATCCCATGTGGCACACTTATGACACCTTTCACTAAGTGATCCCCCATGATCCTCTCTGCCTCGGAAGCCATACCCAGTACAGCTTTCCCAAAGCCAACCAAGTGCAGGTTGTGTTTGAGAACAAATGTTTGACCATTGATAATGACAGAGTCCTCCTTGCGCGTTATACTCTGCCGCACCACAGTGTCTGGCTGCACAGCCTCCACTGCAGCTGCAAACACTTCCCGTGCCCTCGACTCCATTGACATTTTGCAAAAAGCAGGTTTAATCCAGCCCGTAAGGGCTAGAAAGGGCTGGTGCCGGAACAAGGAAATAACACGTGCCATGGACAATGTCTGAGGAATGAGAAAAAAAAACACATTTAAAAACAATTACCATGTAATAATATATATTTAATATTACTCAATGAATAAAACTCATGTAACTCATTATGTAAAACGTGTATTAGCCTGTGAAAGGAAGGCAGCCCACAAAATAAATATCCCGACCACAAGGAACGTCTACCTAAATAGTTAAATCATGTTTGTTCAGTGTAAAAGACTGGACATTAGAGGCACAGACCCTAGTGATATTGTTTGCATAAACCGCATGTTTTGCTTATCTTGGCTAAAATCAGGTAAAACAGTTCGCATGAATCTCAGTTTTCTGAAGGCTAATGCAGCTGCCTACCTGTGAAGGTTGTGAATGGGATGAAGAGCTTTTGGATTTCACTGGAAACTCGAGTGTCACAAAACTCTGACCAGACCGCCTGGATTTGTGTACCCTGTGTGTAATAATTGACCTGAGTAGAGCACAGAGTACTCCAAAGCGCTGTGGCCATCCAGTGGTGTAGTGTGTCTTTATTTGTGCAATAAAATATGATTCGGTGCAACAGTACTGTTATATGAACAGTTGTGCAATTCATGTTAATAGAATATCTCAAAGACCATTTATGCTGTGGTATACACACAAGGTAAATCCATATGCAGAGTGGAAATAGTTAAGTGGAGAAACCTGCATTCATCTCTCTCACATGCAGCAATAACAGGCAGTAAGACATATTTGATGTCATTTATTTCTCAGCCAATGGGGAGCTCTAGAATAGACTTTAACCATTGGACCCAACAGTGGCAACATGCAGTGCTATATCCAGCCCTTTACAAAACAGTGTGACAGCTTGTGATTGTTTGAAACCGATCATTTCAAAGAACATTTTCAGATTATTAGAAGATGCAGAAACAAGTACATTTTGTACATTTTTTAAAAATGAACAGATCGACTCATGCCCTAATTTGATTTCACACTTGGGGCAGAGGAACTAATCTTTGTCCACGCTTTTCACTACACCCTGGGGTGTCTTTCTTTGTAGCTTCTGTGGTTGTGTGAAGCTGCTGAGAAGGACCATAGTGGGCAACTACTGATGAACTGCGAGCTATGTAGAGTGGCACGTGTGTGTGATGGACTTTAGCTGGACGTTTCCACAGATTGCCCGTGTTCTGTATAACTGACCGTTTGCGGTCAAGAGCTTTGTCAGCATCAACTCTAGTGAAGTCGTGTGTATGTTTGAGTGTGTTGGGGGTGGTTCCTCATGATCAAATGTCCTCACCAACATAATTATTAAGATGAATGTCAGCATGCAGCATTAACGTATAGAAAGTATATTCATTCAAGTTCTGCATTAATGAGCACATAAGCCCATAGTCAGAGTTGTATACCCCAATCTAAAATCGAAAATGTGGAGAAATTGGTGATGTTTTTAGCTTTATACGTTTACCGTGGTAAAATATTGCACGTAAAGTGTCTCACTCGCACATAAACATACTCACCACACAGCGTAGAGTGTGTAACAGTTTTCACAAATCCATCCGGACCACGATGAAAACCTAACTCCATGTGATTTCAACATCTAGTCTCTCTGCACCTTTGTAATTGAATCCGATCTTGTATAAAAATAACCCCCTGTAAGTGTTATTCTTCCGCATACTGTGTTTGACATGCGCACTAAAGAGTGTGTGTGTGCGTGTGTGTGGGGAGGGGGGGTAATCGAGTCCTTCATTCTCGTAAAGTGAATACAACAACAGCAACAACTTACGAGTAGAAATGAGTGGGGCTGCAACTAACTGCTCAAACTCGGATACAATTATTTACTGCGTCACATTCACACATATTCGCATTTAATATTTTTCTCAGTATTCGATACGCTGTTTAATTTATAAATGTTCGACACTTATATAATTTAAGCTTTATTTAACCTGTGTAGTTGTGTGCGGTTTGTTGTCAAGTCACTCTATGTGCTGGTTGCAAACTATCGCGAGGTTTCCGACCGACGCGCGTGTCAGATGATGAATATGCGCGTCACCGACGTGTCGAAGGCGGTGCTTTTCCCTCCCGTAGATGAGGAATAATACAGGCGCGCTTTCATCGCTGGTTTTGAACCATACATTCGTTTTAATATAACTTGTAGCGCCGCTGCATTGAATTTAAACATACGATCTTACTTACGTGACAGCTGTAGGGCGGTGTGAGTGCAGATCAAGGGGCCCGCTTCCCCTCAGAGACACACAGGCCATCATGAAGCTGACGGACAATGTGCTGCGGAGTTTCAGGGTTGCTAAGGTGTTCCGAGAAAACTCTGACAAAATAAACTGCTTCGATTTCAGTTCGAATGGAGAAACGATAATTTCCAGCAGTGACGACGACTCCCTGGTCTTGTACGACTGCCAAGAGGGAAAGTAAGAAGAGTTTATGTCCGTTTTACTGTTCTTTTTTGGTGTTGGCTAACCGCTGTGCTAACTAGCGTGGCCTGCTGCACTGCCATGGTACCGATCAGCGATTGTGGAGTTTCCGTACGTGCACCCACTCAAAACATCTATAATATTACTCATGGCACTGTATGGTGTCTAAAGTTACATGCCCATTGTATAATATGCATCGTGTACATCAACAGACCAGAAGTAGACTTTAAATCGGTGGAGGGTGAAGCTAACGTTATTAGCCGCTAGTTACAATTTAGCGCATGTATCATATAAAACTAAAGAGAAAAAATTGAGGAACAGTGCTTCAATTACGTTATGGCTAGCTGGTTCGTCATTGTCGATGATATTGAGAAAAAGACATGAAACATACACAATTAGTCCAGTATAGAGCTGCTATTTACTGGTTTAAATTCATCGGTATCCATCTGTTTAGTCATGTGTTAGTTAAGGTCTTACATACATCTATAAATAGTTGCTGCCTTTCCTTGTCATATAATGTGCATTTGAATTTGCTAAGCAACTATTCATTAGTTGCATTCACATCTCTTTTCTTTATGACTTGTTTTATATAGTTTCTAATGTATTGATAGCCTTTGGATTGTGGGGTGGATACACGTTTTGCACAACTCATAACACCAACTCCACACAAGCACGAAGAGATAATTTGTCAAGGTGGTTAACTTTTTAGATGGTTTAACTGCTTGTTATCTCTTTTCATCAATTGCAGACCCAAGAGGACACTTTACAGTAAAAAGTATGGAGTGGATCTGATCAGGTACACGCATGCTGCAAACACGGTGGTCTACAGTTCCAACAAAATCGATGGTATGTTAAAGCATCAAACCGTTTTCGTCTCACGATACAGCATGAATACATTACAGTTGGTGCCTAAGGTGATTTTTTTTTTGTTGCCTTTCACAAAATCAAACAATAGCAATGTGTGTTTGCCTCCGGTACTTGAAATATTTTTTTTGACGTGAATAGTTAAAAATAAGAAAATGAGTTGTTACTTAAAAAAAATGGCAAAACCACAAAGGTGTTGCCCTTGCGCTTGTTTTCAAACTTGTGGAGTTGTCGTGTGTGAGATCATTCAAAGTCTCAAGCAATACCCAGATTGGGTTCTTTCAACAACATGATATATTCTATTGGACTGTGGAGGACTGGTGACGTTTAAAGGACGTCCCAGCCCTGTGGAAAGCAGCTGCATCGTGGTGGGAAACACTGCTCACTTTGGTCTGAGGTAGTTGTTTGTACAGTTTGAGGGTCTGTGATTCTGCCCCATACAGGAGCTAACTGTACAAGTGACTGCCTTGCCCACGGTTGAGTTTCTTCATCGGACCTGGCTCAGATCAACTTCATGTTTTGAATCCTACCGTGTTTGTTTTGCTGCTGCTCGTCAGGTTTATTGTTTAACATTGGTTTTGTACTTCTCACTGCAATGCTTCTGTTCTTTTTCCTGAAGATACTATTCGATACCTTTCCCTTCATGACAACAAATACATCCGCTATTTTCCTGGGCATAACAAAAGGTGAGGACTGAGACTTTTTTGCTGGCTGTTTTTTTCTTTCTTTTCTTCAACATTGGTTAACTGAGTTAAGACCGTTAAGATGGAAGTTGCAATGTTGATTTTTACTTTTTCTTTGTTGTGTTTCCAGAGTAACATCTCTCTCCATGTCCCCTGTGGACGACACATTTATTTCTGGCTCATTAGATAAAACTATTCGACTATGGGACCTGCGGTCACCGAACTGCCAGGTAAATATCTTTTGCCGTCATTTGGTGAACCTCTGCTCGTGGTTATCTAATGCATAATATTAAGTTGTAAATGTGGAACATATGTAATAATGACCTTTCCTTGTTATCTGTCCATGTAGGGTCTGATGCACCTCCAGGGGAAGCCGGTTTGCTCCTTCGATCCGGAGGGTCTCATTTTTGCTGCTGGAATCAATTCAGAAATGGTTAAACTTTATGACCTGCGCTCATTCGACAAGGTAAGACGTATTTGTGTGTCCGTGGGTGAGAACTCCTTCATGGTGTATGTTTATCTAAAAATTGAAGACGCGAGCTCTAATTTAACGAGTCATAATCATGCGTGTCAACAGGGTCCCTTCGCGACCTTCAAGCTCCAGTACGATCGCACATGTGAGTGGACAGGGCTGAAGTTTAGCAACGATGGAAAACTTATTCTCCTGTCCACTAATGGCGGTGCTCTTCGCGTCTTGGATGCTTTTAAGGGCGCTGTGGTACATTCGTTTGGGGTAAGAGGCACAAATCCTCCTCATGTACAGAACTTAACAACTGTGTTGATTGAGACCATGACAAAGATCAGTGCTTATCTAAATCACACAGTTAAGAAAGAGTAACAGATGTATGGAAAACCCTCACACAATTCGGTAGCATCTGTTTAATAACAACATGTTCAAATAGCGTAGTCTTTCTTTTTTGTTGTTGACTTTCATTTATGTTTTTAACAAGTGAAGTCAAGAGTTAGACTTTCCAACAAAAATGTGCTGGTTCGGAATAGATTAATTGTTCATTGTTAGGGTGTCACTGTACTGCACAGAACAATTGCTCATGGTCGTTGGTGATCATTTTCCCCACAGGGCTACAACAACAGTAAATGTGTATCACTGGAGGCTTCCTTCACTCCTGACTCTCAGTTTGTTATGATTGGTAAGTTCAAATTTAGTTTTGCCCTTTGTGTTGTGTTGTGTTTGAAGTATCAGAATTTGTCAGAGCACATCCAGCAAGTATATTACCGAAAAAGTAATAGAAAGTCTGATTAATTATTATTATTTTGCAGGTACGCCATCGGTAGTCATAGGTTCGAACAATATTTCTAAAAAAAAAAATGTGTTCATATATTTCAGGCTCTGAGGATGGAAAGATCCACGTGTGGAATGCTGAGAGCGGTATGAAGGTGGCCTTGCTAGACGGGAAGCACACGGGGCCGATTACTTGCCTGCAATTCAACCCAAAGTTTATGACATTTGCAAGTGCCTGCTCCAACATGGTGAGACGGACAGCAGTGTGTGCTAATGAAGTTCAGTTCTTAACGGTTGATCTGATAAGTTTGTTGGGCAGGTGTACCTGTTGTCCATGCATGGTTTTTAATGTGGTGTCCCTAAACCACAATCCGTGGACTTAAGTTGGAAATATTACATTGTTGTTGCTACCTTACTGACCAGCCGTACACTTAATACAACCCTCCACTGTGAGGTTCTGACGGGACATGTTGAGTTTTGTGTTTGGATGACTTAAACGTTAAACGCTCACTCTGTCTTTCAGGCATTCTGGCTCCCCACCATCGATGACTGATGTCGGAGAAGGGAACGTACAGCTTCTTTCCAAGGCTCCAGGTGACCAGCAGGTGTCAGCGCAACCAACTCTATGTGATTATCACTGGGACTTGTGGCAAATCAAATTCAAATTGTGTATATATACGTGGTTTTCAAAAATAGATTGTTTTCTCTATTGTCTTTTTTATATTTCTATTTAACATTAAATTGTTTCTTTGTAAGATGTTGTCGGCAGTATTTTTGTGTTAAGTGTGGCTGTGTTTATTGCACGGGTTGTATTTCAGAATAAACTGGAGGTGAGAAGAGACCAATCATCATCATAATATATTTTTTGACAAAATAATTGTTTTTTTATATATATATATATATATATACTGTATATGTATATATATGTGTGTATATATGACTACATTAGCCAGATCCATATTGAACAAAATTAATTCTGCCAAATAGTAACCACTGGTATTTGTTTGTCAGGTGCATTTTGTATTTGCAAACCTCATTGTGTTTGCAAATTAATGGCTGAGGGATTTGTCCAACATGTCCTGTTTGTTAGTTAGGTTAGGTTGGCCTACACCCCACTATGATGATTGTATTTATATATCCTTTGTAATATCAGTGTCAGTCTACACAATATAACATTGGCTTGTTTCCAACAGAATATTGCCGATTTACTCTACTACTTATGTAAACTGTACACTTCAGTAGTTCAGTGAGTTGCTCTGACCTATCAATATGTCCTGTTTTCAGACAACATGCCAGACTGAAGTTGTTCTTTGCTCAGAAGTTGAAGTTGTTTGCTGGGTTTACAGGGTCACACTCTCCTCCTCCCCTGTTGGTGCTGCTGTGTGTGGTGAGGGTTTCACAGACCGGGACCTGGGAGTGGACAGTCGGCCAGGGGGAGCTAAATTTGGGACAGGGGTGATCAGGTTCCCCTCTCTGTGTGCACATGATACTGTCCTAGTTACTCGAGCAATGTCCCCTGTCACACAGTCGCACGCTCTCAGCGAGTCGAGACGCACTCAGTGATCCTCTCCTTCAGAACAGTGGTCACGTCATCTAAACGGCCGTTTGTCTGAACTTCAGTGACTGGACTGGATTTCTGGGCCTCGTGTTGTGGAGCCTGTTCGTTGCCCCCTCTCTACCTCTCGACGCCCCTGCTGCTGCCCCTGGCAGGAGGAAGAGACTGCTGATCTGCCATGTTTCTCGCACTAGTCGTGACGGCAGAGCTGAGGGAGTTCCTGGCCAGAGCAAGAGGTGGAGGAGTGCGCCTCATCAAGGTGCGCATCCAAGACGGTGAGTGACCCGGGGCAAAGGGCAACTCGTGGTGAGCAGGCCCCGAGCTTCGCTTCAATGTACAACGTAAATCGTTTGGTATGTTTTGAAAGAAAGCGGTCGTTACAGTACCTGCTACTGGTTTAGTTTTGAGCTCCTGAGTTATTTGAAATGAACCCAACCAGGAAAAAAATTGTGTATCGGCTGGGGACTTCTGACGGGAAAACTCTATAATGTAAGAACATTCAAAAATCAAGGAGTGAAGGTTGCTAAATGTCTTGGTCGTCGATCTAGTGTTCAATTGATCGTTGCAGCTCTGAATGTCACAGCTAACATGTGGCCATTGATCACACCTGTGTATGGACATGTTCAAGTGGGGGGAAAAGGGGCAGGTTGGAAACCACTGCTTCGTAACATAAATTCCTTCCTTTAACATGGCTGTAAAAGTCGGGCTGTAGTTCAGGAACAAAAGCGTAAACAACAGGCCTGTAAACCCAGCATGGAGGTCAGGACTCTCATAAACAGTTATGAGCTTAGTATTTTGTCAGGGAATAAAACACATTTTTTTCTATCGTTCATATAATTGTTGTGTAAAATGAAATCATCTTAATTGATCTCTAGTAGATTCTAATAGAACGTATTAATGTAAAAGAATGTTAATATTCAAGTCACATTTGGCAAAGCCTTGATTTGTCCAAAAGTAATAAGAACTGAAGATCTTTGAAACCCCCTGGGGAATTTTTTGATAATAAATTTGAACGTTCCAAAAGACTCCATTAACTATCTGGATAACATATAAAGGCTGGTAAAATGTGTTTCCTGCCATAAATGTTGTTCAAGGGCATCTACCATCTTTGTGTGGTTTCAGAAAAAGAGGTCAAAAATATTTTGTACCGTATGACCCGGCAGATACGGCTGTAATCTTTTTTTAGAATGCTGTCAGACATGTTCAACTACCTTCGTTGTTTCCCAATTATCGCAGTGTATTTATTTCGAATAAAACACATGCTTTGCTCTATCACCCCAAGGCCAACGGAACCAGTTGAGTAAGAAATGCTTGGAAGCGAAACGCAAAACAAAACAAAACCAAGGCTACAGATGAATCGAGTAGCCTCTTGGAGATGAGGCAGCTGTTGTTTGGCTGTGTGAGGCTGAGCACGTCAGCTGAGCATGTAAAGTTGGTCAGTGTGGCAATAGCTATCTCGGTAGGTCAATATGCATGTTGGCTGGTGTGATCACAAGATGTTTACATCTCAATTTGTTATCCAGCCACCGTCACCTCATATTCAAAAACATATGCCCTCATATTTGGCATGTTGATGTCCACTGAGTCCGCAAGTTTGGTGATGGAGAGACGGAGTCAGTTTTATTCTCTTACCCAAGCCCTCTCATCTCACAAAGGGCGTCACTTGGCTATTTAGAGCCACATGTGACTTGACATGGTTGCGCGTTGCTGCCCAGTGACACACATGTTCATTCCAATGTCGAAAAGAGAAACAAGATCAGGCTAGTCGGTTTCATCACCACTGTCCTCGCGTGCCGGTCCTAAACTGAACCGGCCCCTGATAGTTGATAGTCCAGCCATTTCACAGCCCTCTCTTGGACTTTAGGGCGGAAATGACCCGAGGAAGCCAACACCTGCGGCACCTTTGCATGCAGTTTATCGCCAACAGAGGCCTGTAAAGACGGGGACTGGGGGAGAATGGCTGATGGAAAGTATTTGTGCGTGCAGAGCTGGAATGTGTTGCGGCTCGGAATAGAAACATGCCCCAAGAGACGGTCTGGGAAATCCCCCTGCACCCCACAAGGACATCAGACGTCAGGGTTTCTGCCAATGTTTTGTGTACTTCAGTTAACAAAGCGTTTATGGTTTGGAGTTCATCCTCACTACTTTTCAGAGGGTCCTTCTGTAATATCTTTCACAGAGGGCTTGAGCTTTGCCTTTGTTCAGCACAGCGCCCCCACACACGGCTCAGGTTCAGAGACTGGCTTTAGCGAAGTGATTGAGATCAGACAGGACAGAAATGAACCATGACACCATGATGGTGGAACATAACGTCAAGATATATATATAAAAGGTTCGTCATTTGATGATTGACAGCAAAGTGAATCTACAGCTAATCTGACATTCAGAAACGACAAAACGTTCTCGGTTTCTCTCTTTTGTGTGTTCGCGCAATCAAACGCGACAACATGTTTTATTTTGTACGCAACGTTGTGTGTATATAACATATTCCTGGATCTGTGTTTCATCACCGCAATGTTAACTGACTTAATGGGTCAGCGTGCAGTGCAAATGGCGTGCTACACGCAGTGTACGGGCGAAGGTATGTGATGAGCAGTGGTCTGATTTCAGAGCAGCTGGTGCTAGGGGCCTACAGAGAGCCGGAAAAAAGCTGGGAACAGGATTATGATCGCTTTATGCTTCCTCTCCTGGACGACCAGGAACCCTGCTACATCCTTTACCGCCTCGACTCCCAGAATGCACAGGGCTACGAGTGGATCTTTGTTTCGTGGTCCCCTGACCAGTCTCCTGTAAGACATACCGTTTTCTCTACTGTAGCTGCATGTACAGATGGCTTTAAGGCACCACCTTCTTTTTATATCCATAACTTTGGGAAGTAAAGAAGCAGCAGAGGACCAATAATCTAAGTGTTCGTTCCTATTCTTATTATTTTGTGTAATTTTCTCCACATCATTTTGGTTCTCAAACGCACGTCAGGTAAAATTCATAGAAACAGCATCAGTGCCATCTTTGTAAACATAACTTGACAAAAGTCAATCCGTATGAAGTTTGACTAAAGTGACAGTTTAAAATTGGTAGAGTGTCCCTCAGTTTAAAGTTGGTTATCACAGCTGTGTGTACGTTTTGTACATTTCCCCTCTGATGGTTGCAGGTGAAACAGAAGATGGTGTACGCTGCCACCCGAGCCACAGTGAAGAAAGAGTTTGGCGGTGGCCACGTGAAGTATGAGATGTTCGGCACAGCTGAGGTCAGCGCCGTTCAAAAATCATTGTCTATGGGTAGTAAGAAAGTGAGAGATGCCTTTGGAATTGCCGGCTCATATGTATAAATCATGTACACATATTCTAACACAAAAAAACACACAATCCCTTTTTAACCGTTTACAAACAAATCATCACAATGGGTTTTTTTTTCCCCGACTGAATACATTATTAAAACATGCACAGGGGAGGTTGAAATAAGGAAAGTAAACCACGGTCATAATAATAACACGAGACCAAAAGCTAACTGCAGTCTGAAGTTGGTCAACCTTGAGGCAAAAAAGGGGAGCGTGACTCACTTCGACCTACCGGGAGATAGTGGAAGGAGGATTTCAAAAAAGGGCTTTAAATATGAATCAACCCACATTTAGAGAAACTGTGTGTATGCACGGAGATGACTCCAAATGCAGGACAATAGCTCAGAGCTTAGGATAATCATTGATAAGTGAGGCTGGCCAACGTCTCTGTTGATGAGTTGACGGTGCGTTCAATGGGCAACAATGGTGGGACAAAACAGAGCGAGCGGCAGCTCTGAAGAACATAGGGCTACCGAGCTTAATTGTGGTTGTCCCCACTTGTGATTCAGAAGAAGCGCCGGTACTCCAAGGGGCTCACATTTCTTGTCTGTTTCGCTCGGAACACTAGGAGGACATTTGTTTGCTGGGCTACCAACGTCACGTGTCATCCTGCTCAGGCCCTGCCCCGCTCACGTTAGCTGAGCAGGAGCTCCAGAGGATCAAAATCAGTGAGGTGAGTCAACGTGCTCTGGGCAATTCTGTGCAAACATTGCACATAGCTTTAGCTGTTTGTTTTTTTTTTGTTTGTTTTGCTTCTGTCTTGAGTAAACTTCCTCTATTTGAAAAGTAATATTTTGTTGGGTTTGCTTTTTCAGGGCCGGGTAAAACAGGTATGTTGGCTTCTGAAAGTTGATGTGTACATTAAACACGCATTCAGTGTCGATGTTGACCGTGAAAGAAACAGAGAGAACCCCAGTGGGTTGTCATAAAAATGTAAACATTGCACTTCCGCCTAGAAAGGCTATGCTGTGTAACCCCATTACCCACCTTCTGGATCTTGCTCTGGACACTTAAGGGTAACAATACATGTTTCCTCTTTCTGCCCTCTGCAGGTTAAGACAGAGATCAGTGTGGAAAGTAAGCATCAGACACTCCAGGGCCTCGCTTTCCCACTGCAGGCGACGGCTAAAAGAGCCCTCCAGCAACTCGCCCAGAAACACATCAACTACATACAACTGGTGAGCCTGGGGACTTGATGTAAGAGAGGTGAGGTGGTTCACCAAAGAAAGGGAAATAAACACTCTAGTGTGCCTGTCTTGGCTGTGTTCCAACAGAGGCTGGACGTAGAGAAGGAGATAATCGAGCTGGTCCACTCCAGCCCGACAGAAACACGGGATTTGCCCAGCAGAGTTCCCAAAGACACTCCCAGATACCACTTCTTTCTCTACAAACACTCCCACGAAGGAGACTACCTGGAATCTGTCGGTATGTGCTCCATCGCACACACGGCGAGAACCATTGCATCAGTATCAGTCATCGTTTAGTCCGAAAAAAAAAAAAAAAAGCAGTTGCGTGGTATCACTGTGGCCAGGAGCAGTGTGCAGTTTCGGCCAACACTGATCCTCCGCCTTCTCTCATTGTTTCATTTTAATAATCTGTTAATGCTCGGAGAGTTGAAAGTATCCAGCTTTTCACACGAGGGAAAAAAACAAGCTAAATCCAGATACGAAGCATAAACAACAAGCATATAGAACAGGCTTATTCTTTCCTCCCTCTTTATTCCTGGAATTTTGGGGTTGCCTCTAGTCTCTGAGCTGCTGAACATTTAACAATGACTTATAATTCTCCGCAATCTAATGCTTTTCCCGGTCTACAGTGTTCATATACTCCATGCCAGGCTACAGTTGTCGCATCAAGGAACGAATGCTGTACTCCAGCTGCAAGAGTCGACTACTGGAAGAAGTGGAGAAAGATTACCATATGGACATTGCCAAAAAGGTACCTGGTGAATATAAATGGATGGAGTGGGAGATGGAAAATTAGATAAGAGTTTCCTAACAGGGTCAGAGCTACCAATGGAGACGTGAGCCAGTGTGCTCTCTGCATTCTTGGAAATCTTTTTTTTTTTTTTTTTTGAAACCTACTGTTTAAAACGGACATGGTGTGGGTATTTAGTGGCTGATTCAATAAATATAGGACATCTGAACGGCTTTTACACTTACTGGATTAGATGAATTATGGAAAAGAGCCCACAGTTACTTGTCCCACATTGTATTCTGAGCAGGGCTGTAGATTCTATGACACAGCATTCAGACGTTTATGTTGCAAGGTCGAATTTGGGCAAATGAAAAGGCAAAAAAACGGTGATAAATCATTCAAAAATAAATGGGAGCCTTATTTATGTTGAGCAGTCAAGCCCTTACTATTTCATCATTATTCTTGTCATCTTTCAGTTGGAGATTGACAACGGTGATGAACTGACGGCAGAGTTTCTGTACGACGAGGTCCACCCAAAGCAGCATGCTCATAAAGAGGCCTTCGCTAAGCCCCGTGGTCCAGCTGGGAAAAGGGGACACAAGCGCCTCATAAAGGGGGCGGCGGCGACCGTGCAGAACAGCTAAAGGTGGACCTGCGCATTTCCTCCAGACCCGCGAACACCTCGTCAGGGCCCAGAGGAGTGAGCACACTCCTCTGCCCTCTGGCTACTGAAACACCTTGCCACACGACAATTTTGATTCATATGTTTGCGTTTTCGACTTTGTTATACTATTGAGACAAATAAGTCCTATATTTATTTTCTTATCTGTCTTCCATAGTGATTAGAAATGTCTGCAGTGAACACACCAACGGACTTGTAGGCTAATCAATTGTAAATGCAAATAGTCCGAAGTTTGGCTCCTCAAGTCTTTCCCTCCACACAGATTTTGTATCAACAATGTTCGTAAGAAAGGTTCAACTCGAAATAAAATGTTGTTTATACTGTGGCATCAGAGCTCTATGGTACAAGTTATTGTCTGACTTGCAGCGTTCGTGCATGGACATATTTCCTGCAGCATGACTGTGCACACTCCACGGTCAGGATGGGCTTGGTGTTTTTGGTGGCCTGTTGTTGTGGTGTGTGCGAAACCAACAGCTGCACATGCACGACATGTACTCCAGTCACCATGTCATGGCTATGAAGTGCATTGCAGAGGGACCTCCTTGCCTTATAATAACCTTATTTTCAACTAACCCCTGTTTTCTGTGTATGCGATACAAATCTGAAAATGTGTCTTTGTCATCAAATGGAAAATAAATCAAATGAAAAATCCCTAGATTTCTCAAACGGACATCTGCCCTTCCTATGTAGACACTGGCTCAGTCAAGTCAGGAGGATTCAATGTCTTTTAGGACCACACACCAAATGTAATAGCCACCCAGCCAATAGTCTGAAAAGACTGACAGGCCAGCATATTATCCCTCAGTCTAATCAGTATAACTGAATTCACCTGGGGAAAGCAAACGATGCCGGTGCGACATTTTCACAGGTTTTCCAGATGAAATTAACGAAGCAAGCTGTTGAAATTCTGTAAATTGGTGAAGAGTTCGGGCACTTATGCTCAGCAGTTGTTTTCCAGGCGTGTTCCCAGTTTCCAACCAACAATGGATCAATTTATGCTTCTGGTTACAGTGAGTGAAAGTGTTTCTCAGAACCTTTGGGGAATTTCCCTGTTTTTCTCTCTCCACCTTTGGAAGAAGACAGCAGTTATTCATCTTATTCCAAACATCATTCCACTGACTTAGTCCCAGTGAATTTGGGGTATGTAGCCTGATAACACTGCAAAAGGTAAGCATTTTCCATACATCAGCATGCTGCTATGTGGTGGGGAAAAGTGCAGTATGGGGCAGTCCAGTGCACATTTTTGCTATTACTTAAATATAATAATTCAACAAATTATAATTCAAACAGTGGGGCCCCAGGCCAATCCGAATAGCCCCAACAGATGCTCACATAGGACTGTCTTCCCCCCCCCCCCCTTCCTCTGACTTCAGCTTTCTTTTGACACTCCCTTTGCACTTCATAGTTCACATGTTTTTGCTCTTAAAAAAAATACAAAGCTGTTGGCAGCCAATCGTAGCATTTAAGGAGGTTCTCCTGAAATTGTCATTGCTGTACAGTCATGTGAGCAGTCTTTCTCTGAGGGCCCCCCTCCGCTCAGAAAGTGGCTTGCTGTGTCTACCCTGTTGCAATGACGAAGTTAAGTGAGTTCCTGAAAAAGGACGGCTCTGCCAGTGAGTACAGTGAGTCACATGTGAGTATTTCTATCAAAAGCAAACGGTTACTGATTCTTTCATTTGGGCAAATGTTTCACAAGGGGAATCATTTTGTCATCTACACATGGAAAATGCTCTTCACAACTGTACAGCAGTTCAAACTAAACCTATAGTAAAAATGTAAGATCACTATCTAACACAGTCAGGCAACATATAGTCTTGGCATTGATCTGATCAGGTTATTGATCCCTGCCTGTGGATAATTCTCTTCTCCTCTTAAATGGTAACGTGAAGTTGCTGGACACTGGCAGGATTTGGAACCCTGCAACATTGGGCAATGAGGCGATAGTAGGAGGAAGTGCAGGACATTATGCTTTCCCAGCAGCTTATGGTCGTCGAATAAACCTTCCGTTTACAGGCTCTGGTGGACATTTCCTGCCGTTTCCATGGCAATTACACACTCCCTTTAGTCTTGGGTATGAATAACTGGGGAGGGTCAAAGTCAACACAACCGTTAAAAAATTAAAACACAGCATTTAAAATTATGTTTTTTTTTCCTTTTCTACGCTTCATGGCAAGGCAGAATGTAACAGCTGAGATATGTTGTGTGTAAATATGTTTAAATAAATAAATCCAGAGAAGAGTAAATACACTATAGGTCTAGGGGGTGATCAAAAAGATGGGCAACATTGTTGAATCTGCCCATTCATTCAATGTGACTGGCAGAAAACGACATGCCATATGAGAATTCTAGTTCATTTTTATCTTTTCGTACTATGTCACTACCCTTTAGTATAGTATTGCCAGCTGTAGAAACATACAGTATTGTAGAGGGTCTTTAATGTCATGGAGTCATATAGAAGCAGGGAGTCTTGGAGGTATAAATCTGGCCTATTAATTTTAACATTGGTAACATATTTCTACAAGAGTAGTGTTTTGTATTTCAAAATTTAAAACATTTAATTAGGCGACACAATAAATAAAATGTGTGCCCTCTTACTGTTATTATTTTAAATTATTAACGTCAATGCAGTTTTATTAAAGCAATCTCAAATTTCTTCTAACGTTTACAGTGCCCACTGTATCACCATACTGTCAATTGTAGTCATGTATATATAGCTTTACGAATTATTACAGTATGTTATAGGTACAGCAAGTGTACAGTGGTGTGTACGACAGAAATGTTCTTGTTAAATGCTTCTAGCCATCCATGTAGACTTGAATTCTTGGTACAGGGTAACAACTCAAACGCATACAATTGTTGCCATACAAAAGAGAGACTGCATTGTGAGTCTAGGGCTGTGAAGGCTTAGCGTGTACTTCAAATTCTTGGTAAACCTCCCGCCTACCTCGTAAAAGGCTTTCTATTTACAAAACAGCTTCATCCAGATGGATCAGTTTTAATATCCCTGCACTGCCTTTTCAGATTATGCACCCCAGTATAGCAATAAATTGCAAGACATGGGCCTTTTGGAAATGTTGCCATTTTCTCTGCATTTCAAATACCACATTCAGAAATGTTATATGAGCGATGCCATGTCTACAAACGTGACATTCAATTCCTGGTTTAGTTCATTCAATTGTGCTTGAGTATCATAATTAGAACGTGTATGTCTTCATTTCTGGTTAGGATGCAGTATACATTATGCAACAAAATAAACAGTCTCAGAAATAATTGTGCTTGTTTTTTTTCTTCCACCAGGAATAAGGTCCACAAGACTTCTCAGAAAGATACACGTACTTGGGATCAGCAGGCTCTTGTGGATATGGCTATGATTAGGAACTAGTTTCATGTACACGTGTGTGTGTGTTTGTGTCTGGGAGAGAGAGAGAGAGAGAGAGAGAGAGAGAAAGACAGAGGTAGGGAAAAAGGAATATGTTTTAGATCACTGTTGGAAGTGATATTTATAAAAAAACTTTGCCCTGATCAGGATGTTCCTCAGATTTATAACGTATGCATTCGCAGTCCGTTATACACAACAGCATCTTGTCTAACCACCAAAGCCGTGCAATGCTCACATATGAATGCCTACAAGGAGTCGGAGAGCTGGTGGGAAACGCTGCGTGGGACTTAAACTTCACGAGAGATTAAATGAGAGGGGATACACTGAGGCTCTCATTCTCACCCCCAGAAAAACGTGGCCTAACAAATCAACCATAATCTAGTTAAACACGCGGCTTTGAAAAGTTGAACAAATCACGAGCATAACGATGTCTATCTGGCCTTAGAGCAGAGTTACCGCGTTTTAATCTTCTTTCTTTCCTTTTGGACCTATCTGCTTTGCTGTCACAATAACACGTTGTTTTCTCAGGTGTAATAACTTGGCCAAATCCCCGAGAAGAGCTCTTGCCGTGTTTTTCCACCAGGACAGTGCAAATCTATATTAGTGGAAATAGCCCGTGTGCATTCCTATTATCTTTAATGTTGAGGCGGCGGATTCTCAGAACGAAGGCCGTGTCAGGGCCGCCCGTGGCGGGCGGAGTCTATCGCTGCCATTATTCCTGGAAAGCGGATAGGGAGAAGCGCCTGCGCGATTCCTGGGATTCCGGGAAGGCAGCGGCCGCCGGGTGGAACCGGCGAGGGGCTGTGGCGCGAGTCAGTGGCCGGACAACAGCAGCGAGGCTCGGCCTCTACACTGTGGGGAAAAGAGCCGATAATAAGAAATGTTTTGTCGGGGCTGTTAGCGGCGCGGCTAGCCGCCGATGTTAGCGCAGCTCCAGCAGCGGCGGCGCGCTGTGGGAGGTGGTGCGGTGGGCGTGACGTCATAGCTGCCGGTGCTGTGGACAGTTCTCAGAATAGACTTCTAGGAAACGGTAAATGTTAAAAGCCCAGCCTTTACACTGTGTCCTTCACACATTCGGAGGCCATTCTGGTGACAACACACTCCAAAGCGCTGCGGCAGACCCTTCTCTTCTTATCTCTTTCTTACATTTACTCCGTTTTCGGACTTTTACTGTAACTGTGCTCTAATAGAAATCGCAGGACCACAGCCTGGTACGATACCCGGATCGCTCCGCGTCTTTTTTCTTTCTTTTTTTTTTTTTACCCGTAATAGATCTTTTTTACATACCAAATACATGTTAAATGTTATTCTTATCATTTCAAGAGCTGGATTAACTCTTGACTTCAGCTCGCATTCTTTCAACTCTTTATGCGTTACTTATTCT
Source organism: Colistium nudipinnis (assembly GCA_016785305.1). Taxonomy (NCBI): domain Eukaryota; kingdom Metazoa; phylum Chordata; class Actinopteri; order Pleuronectiformes; family Rhombosoleidae; genus Colistium; species Colistium nudipinnis. The sequence goes on from JAFBJU010000612.1 coordinate 472,654, forward strand.
CTGAAGACGCAGAGATTTTAGTCAAGAGGAACAAATAGTATGATTCTTTGTGTGCCAGGGTGAGTAGACTTTCCTTTGTTTCTGTTTCCTCTTTATTTATTTTTATTGTGTATATATAAATAGAGAGAAACAACTAGTAATAATAGTGAAATATATCATTATAGTCAAGGGAAAATCAATGAATTAACATTATTAATAATTTACCTATGGCCAACATAAGAATGACCAGTCAATGAAAACGCCTGTAACAAGAAATAAACGTATAAAAAAAATGTAACAATGTCCCAGCTAAAACTCGCAACGATACTAAATTATAATTTACTCAGGATACTATGTCAGAAAATAACAATTGAGTAAAAAGTAATTATATAATTAGAAAGTATATATATTTTTGTGTCTGTTAAGTTAAAACTGAATTTTCTTTGAATTTAGTAAGGAACTACAAAGACTTAATTATGTGGATTCACGCATGAAAACAGAAAAAACGTTTTCTATGATTTTGTATAATTTACTTTTTTTTCCCCATGTCATTTAATCTTTATCTTCCATCTTAATTCCAGTCCTAGAGCTCTTCTGCCCAGTGCTCTATCCACTGAAGCTCCACAGGGCATGAGGGCTGGGACGGTACCTCTGAACCCATGCCTTCAAAGCACCCCTCCGGTATGGGACCCTGCAAAGGACCTGCGGGCGATTGCCAGAAACTTCTGCTATCTAGAAAATTCAGGTATGCGTTCCATATTTACAACCGAAGATAACAAATAAGAGTTCTTTTCAAACCACAGCTACTCCGGGCACTGATTAGTAGTGTCCCCTTGCTGATACAGTATTTATTTAAAACAACAACTGATATATATATATATATTTGAAATAGTGGACGTTGAAGTGAATGTTGAAAGTGACTAATATTTAGGAATTTGTGTTTGTAGGATGGTACTGGGGAGCAATAACTGCGGCTCAGGCTCACGCTGCACTTCAAGAGGCCTCTGAGGGTGCTTTTTTGGTACGGGACAGCAGCCACCCTATGTACATGCTGACCCTCTCGGTCAGGACTGCACGGGGTCCCACCAGTATAAGGATTCAGTACAGTGGCGCCAAGTTTTTGCTCGACTCCAGCTCCCCGGCCCGGCCCAGCTTGTCATCCTTCTCCAGCGTGCCCAGCCTGGTGCAGCACTACATGGGACCAGAGAGGAAAGCGGAAGAGGGGAAGGTGGAAGTGGAGGCTCCTTCTAAACCCTCTCAGCAGACAATTCAGGAGGCGTCTGTGGTGTTGAAACTGAAGCGGGCTGTGTATAAGCCCAAGGGCCTCCCCTCCTTACAGCACCTCACCCGCCTCGTCATCAACAGACACTCAGACTGCACTGACCAACTACCACTCCCAAGGCCTTTGCTGCGTTTCATCCAGGACTATCCCTTCAAGGTATGAGGGGTTCCACAAGGTCATTATTATGGCCCTATGCAGCTGATGTAAAAGACAAAACGTCAAACAGGTCTGTTGTACCTGTTAATGACCATGCTGCTCCAGCGGTAGGAAGGCCAGTCCGAGGAAGAAAATGGTCACAGGGTCACGTATGTATAATTTCAGATCATTCTGACGTGTCTGGTTTCAGACTGAGTTTGTCGAGGGCTGAATGTTGAAGTGTCCCTGAAAGAGACAACCTGTAAAAAGAAAAAAAGCAGTACTGTAATCCACATTTTTTTCAATATTTTATGATGGATGGTTGTCCATGTCTATTTTCAGGGTTTTGTACGGTTCTTAAAGAAAAAATGCGAATAGTTATGAAATTGGAAAATTCATTGATTTTGAAAACACAGAACGTTTGGGGAAAAAATGGAAATAGCTGCTAAATAGATTTGTGGTAAGATCTCAACAACTCTGTGGCCACTTCACAGTTCACCATGTTCTGCGTTAGGTAAACATCACGCTCAGGTCTGAGAAGCAGCTTATATTTACAAGGGAGAGGCAGTGCAAGCTCACCATGCCGTAGGAGCTGAGCTGATCCTGATCTCTTCTTCTTCAGTTGAGAGCTTCTGGTCCCTCTCATCCACCAAGGGACACATTCATTTTGTGTGTACAGAAGAGAAGCCCTGACTGTCGAGGTACAGTGGGCACTAAAGGTGACCAATTTTTTCTGTTCTGATAATTTAAGGCACAAGGCCGATTGCTATAAAAAACTACAATAGAATTAAAAACAAAGTGAAACCCTAAGCTAAAGAGCTTTTATGCTATAATGAGGAGTCTAATCTTCGGGGGGTCATTAAGAAACTGCAGTGGGGCTTTGGTGAGCTGCCACAGTCCAGGAAACACTTAATTTATACACGGACATTTCAGAGAAAATGTGGATTTGATAATATGTCTCAAATTCATGGAACTGTATTGTTAAAACAAACCCTGTAATTTACCCTCATCTGTTTTGGATGTACATATTATTTCCAGGAGGGACACTTGATTCCATTTAGAACATGATTTTAAGCCATTTTATTTTCTCAGTAAATCAATTTTCTACCTTTTACATGTGTACATTTTTATATTAAAAAAAAATCATTTTTTTGTCTAATTTGGGGTCCCTTTTATCATTTTCTCTGCTCAAAAACCACAGCGAAGGGAGACTCTGTTTTAATTATCATGATTATCCACCACGTGATGGCTGCTTATGTTACACGTGTTACGAAATATTTTGATCTTCGATCACCTTTGAAATACAAAGACTGTGTGGCCTTTGAACTTTAAGTGTATGAGACACGCAGGCTACATGAGGACGTAAAGGCCACATTGTGTGTTTTTTGCTCAACAATGCGCACAGCCTGCATCTGAGTCAGCGAATAGACAAGCGAAGGGGAGGACCGTTCATCCACAGATTCACAGAACTGCTGAATACTTCCTGGGAGGAGGGTGAGATTCTGAGAGGGAGGGTTCTAAGAAAAGCCTCGGTAATTACCTTCAGCTTTGAGCCTGCTTTTGTGCCAACTTGCACACATTTCTATCGTGGCACAGGATGTGATCACAAATATTACCAAAGTAAAAAAAGTAAAAGGACAACAATTTCCTCTTTTGCGAAGGATAATTTTCATCAAATCAGTGCAAGCGTGTGCGCGGTGGCTCTGTGGGGGGTGGAGGTGCTGAGGCTACGGTGACCTGGGCTAAAGCCAGTGTAATTGGATCTCAGTTTCTCAATCCAGATCCAGCTCATAGTCCATGTTTTTGAAGGATACAGAATCGAGGCCTGAAAAATAATAAGGAAGAAAATGTCGGTTTGCACTGAGCTTACATTTTTAGGAATTTGTATGGGCAAATTTAAATTTAACCAAAAAAAAAAGAGTAAAAAATGAATAGAATCTTAGCATGATGTGCCAGCAGGTTAAATGCTGACAGAATGATTAGCTGACGCCCGGGTTACATACATAAAAGCTGACAAACCTGCCGGTGATGTCGTGCCGTGTCTCCACATAACGCAGCTCTGGCACATTCACCTCCACCCACTGCCGAATGAGTGGGGGATGTCTGGGATCTACCTCCAAGTAAGCACGGCTGTTGTTCACACGGAAAGGAACACACAAAAGGGATAGACATGTGATCATGGAGAAGACAGGCTCATCAGAAGTAGCCAAGCAATGGCACAAGTCTGGAACTGTATTCACTGGAATTCTTAAGCAAGCTTAACTCATGAAGGAGGCAATACGATACATGTGTTTTTCAGGACATGCTGTTCTATTGACAAGCCACTGCCGCTGTAAGAAATGAAATCCAGGTGGGGTTGTGTGTGTGTGTGTGTGTCAGGGCACGTACGTGTGTGCGTGTGTGTGTGTATATTTTGTGTGAGGCAGATCGCTTCCTTACCCATGATCTGTCAGAATCTTCGGAGCCACCGTCAAAATCTGCTTGATCACTTTTAGGCCATCTGTACCTCCATCTAAAGCAGATGGGTCTTCAAACCTGGGTGTAGCAACCACATATCGATGACATAATGTCCCGTACTTGTATACATATACACTTATATGTATGTAGCAAAAAATATTTACAAAACATCACATTTAATAAGTAAAATTCCATTGTAAAATGTTACCGTAATTACCCTCATTATTAAATTGAATTTTTTAATCACCTAAGAATTTCTGGTTCCAACGACGCCATATCCTCCGAGAACAGGTACGGAGGATTACTGACCAACACAGAAACAGAGCTACAGAGGCTCACAACAGCTTCTGGATCTAATGAAATTAGAACAGTTTATAAGCACTGTATTTTGTTATTGCTATTTCATACATGCAAAGCATCGCTTCCATTTACCTTTCACTATATCTATATGATAGATCTGTAATTTGTCCTGAAGCTCCAGCCTGCAGAGAAAATAAAATCCCTCGTCAGACTTTATGCATCACTTTATACACCCCAATTAAAAAATAATTTCTTATATGTCTAATACTAATAAGGGCATTTATAACTCGTTTTTTGTGTGCTGTGGTACAAATACCTCAATGCATTCTCTTTTGTTAAATCCACTGCATCCTGGCTCTGATCTAAGGCGATGGCTTTAAGCTGAAAAAAGAAACAAAGGACAAACGGACAATTAAAAATCTCTTATGGAGGAGAGAAACCCATTGCTTGTTTGTATTATATCTGTGAATTGTGCTCCGAAAAAATATATGGAGGCAAATACTATCGTATATTCTACTATGAAGTCATTTCTATTAAGCCATATACAATATTTGGACTACATCTGTAACTGATGATGTTGTTTTTGTCATTCTCAATTAGCTGCCAATTTTCCTTCTTCAATTTGGCAATTAATTCGCTTCCTTTAAAATAAAAATAAAAATATGTGTATTCAGTTAATAATGATAGGATCACCTGAGGCAGACTCTTCAGCAGACTCAGAGAAACAGCACCAGAGCCACAGCCCACTTCCAAACATGTATGCTGAGGGCCTGTGCCCTCTCCAGTGCCAAGCTTCATCTCCAGATCAATAAGCACAAGTTCAACCAACTCCTGCACCAACACACACAGAAAACAGTGCTCTGGGAACAAAGTGAGCGTTTCACTGTCGCACATTGTACATGTGGGCTCCTCACTAACCTCAGTTTCAGGTCTTGGTATGAACACAGGAGGCCTCATCATCAGTGTCAAATCCCTGAAGTCCCACTCCTCAATCACATACTGCACAGGCATTCTATAGCAGACACATACATGTATGAGTATTCTGTTGTTTGTATGGTGATTTGATTATGTGAGACATCATATGAATATATCATTCATGTACTATGTGTTCTGAATTGTCATACCTGGAGAGACGTCTAGTGCAGAGCTTCCATATCTGCTCGGTTTTTTCTCGGTTGAGAAACTCTGTCAAACTTCTCTGCTCGAGACTTTCCATCTGGACAAAGGAACAGATTAAAAGACACTGTTGCATGACATTACATCAGGCAACGTAGAATGGCCGTAGAATGGTAGCAAATTTCAACTGACGGTTTTAGCCCCAAGCAAATGAGCGATGATGTAGTGGCTAGAGTGGTCAGGCTCCGTCACGCCACTCTCCTCAAAGTGCCTCTTCCATAGGTCCATGGCCTGAAGGGCTGTAATCCTGCCCACAGGTAAGGCCGGAGCGCTGCATGTACGCACCGACTGGGAGCTCCATATTCCCTGAAAAGCATTTGATTCGTGAAAAGCCACAATTGAAAACCATTGGTGCAGTCAAGCAATGGTTCAACAAGCCCTTGATACTCATCCCCACCGGCGGAATCGGCAAGGCAAAATGTGAAAACTCCATTTCAGATCAAATATCCAAGAACACAGAGTGACTGAAAAGACATGTGTCATTATCACTCCCTTCACACACTAGAGGATCAAGGGGTTTGGTTATGTGAGTGTTGTACATTCAAACAAACTAATGCTCTCAAGAAGCTTTTGTGACATACTAAAAAAACAAAATAAGTTGTCCATTAATTAAACATGATTTAAACATTCCAATTTCTTGCAGCCATGCAAGAATGTTTTTAGGTCCCCTTGCTATAAAGGGGGCGAGAATAAATGGGAGTAGATGTTCCAAAGTTTGTTTGCTTTTTCGCTTTACCATCCTTTATTTAGGATTTTTTGGATTAAGTGACCTTTATCTGACTTTTTCCTCATACAAGCAAACATATTACCCCTTACATTTATGTCTCAGTGATAAAGTGAGGTATCCAGGCCTGCTATATTTCCTGTTAGGTAAGGTATCCGATGTAAATCATCACCAATGGGCTATTAATAATATCAATACATAAGTCTATGTTTACTAGTCTATAGATGAGTTGTCTAGCCTCAGCAGATACTATCTCATGATGTCCCATTATAATGTGTGTTCTATTATATTCTATGTCAGGGGCAACAACACGTACTCTTATGCTTCACTGAGCAGCATCGCATCTGCAAAACTGTAAAGAATTCAATACAAAGGCGAAAATAAATCCATTTGATCAGTGTGTTACCTTTGGTCCAACACTCCTGAACCCAAAACATTTGGACCCTGCGCTCACTGACCTTCTCAACATTATTTATCAACACAGAAACCCACTCTCCATATATCCCCGCAGTTTAGAGTGCAGTGCAGATTACATAGCCGTCAGATGTATAATGTGCCGTCTCTGCGTCAATAATGTCGTCCTATGTGTAATCCAGAGAACATTTCCTGGAATGTACACTCTACGCTCCGCGAACGAATCGGCTCCGCATGCGACGCATACTGCGCAGTACTGACTCTGATGAACAGCGTTGCCTTTAAGGACTGTCGAAAAAGAGTTGAGCGTGTTGAAATGGACAAGCACAGTACAAATTATGGCTTTTAAGGTTGTAACTCAACACGTCTAGAAGCTAATCGAAACATACTATTAACCTAAGGGTCATGTCTGTAAATATACGCAGGTAAAACCTCACCGAGTTCTCTGTTTAAGATAGCTTTAAGGTATTTATTTGGTAAATCCTGACTTACCAATGCTTAAATGTGTAAGTGTGACTCAATGACCGAGGCAGAAATAAAGTTTGATTATCAGTTTTAGTATAGCAGAGTTTTAGATATTACTGTGTAACTTGTTACCAACATTTGTTGTTGTTGCAGACCCACAGTAGAAGTATTCCGAGGGTCCCCGAAGGCATTGGTGCTGGTGTTGTTTTGTGTGCGTGAACGTGCCGAGTATTTGTGTTGTATAGTTTGTGTTATGCTGTCAAAGACACTTTTATACAGTGCACAAACTGACAACACGTGTGTCAGAACATTGTTCACTTGTTATAGCTGGTAAATGTATCGCACAGCTAGTCATCAGCTCGTTATTATACAAAAGCTAAAGCTAGTAGCTAGCTAGTTGTGGCTGCTGAATAACAGCCGAAGTAAAACTGGGAAGACAGGCAGAGGGGGGAGACCATCATCTTTCACCGAGATAGTTTGGTTCAAGTTTGTGGATAAGACTAAAATCTCGATGATAGACATGACCATTCGAATAGAGTGCATCTTTTTCAGTGAGTTCCACCCAACTCTGGGCCCAAAGATAACATATCAGGTAGGTGCGCAAATGTTTTATATTTTTTAAAGTGAAACTTAAAATCATAGTTCCACATTTTGGACAGAGGACGCAGTGATAATGCCTTATTTATCATCATAATCACATCCATGTTAACTTTATTGTGATACAGTTTTTAAGGTGTAGTAACTGTATAGTTTTATATCATAGACATTTTATGATGTCTTAGTTGGCGCTATCAAATTAGAATGATACTTTCCATATTTTCTGACAAACGACTAATCAATTGCTCTAGAAAATATTCATTTAAAACAGCGATTGTGTGTTACAGCTCTGGTTTAAAATTAAACTGCGATAATAACTTGTATTGATGGTACGCTGTTATCTTTTTAATCCTTCTACGTATGTTTGTCTATATTATAGGAAGGTTTTGTCATGCATTGTCCCCTATGTCCTCTCCTCACAGGTCCCAGAGGAATACATTTCTCGGGAGCTCTTTGACACAGTTCAGGTTTATATTATCACCAAGCCAGAGCTGCAAAACAAACTAATAACAGTGTATGTCATCTAACACTCTACTTATGTCTGCTTTTCATTAATCACTGATATTATATACATATAAAAAAAGTCATAAATTGTTATGTTGCTCTTTTTCAGCACTGCCATGGGAAAAAAGTTAATTGGGTGCCCTGTGTGCATTGAACATAAAAAGTATAGTCGGAACGCCCTCTTGTTTAACCTAGGCCTTGTTTGCGACGCTCAAGCCAACACGTGTGCCCTTGAGCCGATCGTCAAGAAGCTGTCTGGCTACCTCACAACTTTGGAGGTAGTGAAAAATGCAGTTTCACATGTGTTGGCATGTATTTATTTATTTTGTTTAGTTATAGGGGATATCTAAAATGTTTTTGCTCTCTCATTTTGCAGCTGGAGAGCGGATTCATTTACAATGAGGAGAGCAAGCAGAAACTTTTACCCATCATGTCAACCCTAATGGAAGAACTCAATGCCACAGGAGCCTGTACCTTACCCATTGGTATATTACAGATTTTACTCTGCATATTCAAGTTTTATTTGTGGCAGCAACCATCTCTTTTATGCCAGTACCAACAGTGGTGGAACGTTTTAGTTTACTATTAAAATGTTTACTAAATTATTAATCATAGTGCCTGGTTTAGACTTGATAATGACATCCCTTTCGTGTGATCCATTCCAAAGTCGACAGCTTTAAGTAAATCCCTCAGACCACAGTTGGAGACAAAGTGACAAACTTGGCCTTCCATTTGTGATCAGGGTATAGGATTTGGACAGGGACAGAGTGATCCATAAAACATCTCCAATCATAATTAGTCACCAATGCTTTTGGGATAAATCATAGACATTGTTTCTCAGAACTAAAGATTATGATGTATGTTTTGAAAAAAATTGAATGGAGGTGGCAGTAGTAAATAGGATTTTAAAATGTATTGTTTTCCCTTTTATCTCAATTTTAGACAAATCAAATACCATTCATCTTAAATTAATCCAGATGCGAAAGGATCCTCCGATTGTTCAGGAGTATGATGTTCCAGTTTTTACCCACCGTAAAGACCATTTTATCAAGTCTCAGTGGGATCTCACCACTCAGCAGGTAGGCTTTGTCCGTCACCAGCATGTACCTGGTACTGAGAAAAAAAGTCTGTAAGCTGGTGTTTAGGAGGTGATATAAAAAAAATTATGTTACATAAAACAGTTTATGGATGAAAGCAAGCATACATGTAGGAAGAAGTGCACTTTAGTGTTTAACGTTTTTCCTTCAGATCCTGCCCCATATCGATGGATTTGGACACATCCAAAAGATTTCAGCTGAAGCAGATGTGGAGCTGAATCTTGTCCGCATTGCAGTGCAGAATCTCATGTGAGTACATTTCAGTGAACAAAGGGCAACACACACCACAAGAGTCTGACGCATTGCGCATACTCATCCATTACTCACAGTGCGTAGTACAGTAATCTCACATATCAGTTGCATCCATATAAGAAACATTGCAGGTTGATTCACATCTGACTTAGCCACTATTCTATTTTTATCACATTGCCTGGTGTCAGATGAAGCTGCATCTCATGGTGCTGTAAGTGTCCGAAACAAGAGAAACCCTCAAAACCTTCTTTCCCTTCACAGGTATTATGGTGCTGTGACTTTGGTCTCGATATATCAGGTATTAACACTAAACTGACAGTGCAACACACTGGATTTATTGCACAGCAACTCTATGTCTATTGAGTGGCGATCCAACTAGGACAAGTTTCCACAAGATATTGAAATTGTTTTTATATCAGGAGCTGAATAATATGACGTATTTCTTAAATGTTCTACCTTATTCACAAAATATGACAAATACATTCTTAGGATATGAAATTATGTTCATGTAATAGTATACTTTTTTGGAACAAATATTGAATCTATGTTCTCAAAATGTCTCTCAAGCTCAGCTGTAATGGTAAACTGAAGGTCTGTGCAGCATGGTGATAGTGTTGTGCCTTTTTTTCAACAAAATCCCAACCAGTACTCCAATGTGTACTGCACCACCCCCAAAGTCCAGAGCCTCATAGATGACAAAGCCATTCAGGAGGAGTGTCTGAACTATGTGACCAAGCAGGGTAAATAAGTGTTTGTGTCTATTGTGTAACTCAAGTGCCGTCTTCTTTTTATTTTGCGATGTTCATCGTGCTGTTCATTTTCCACCTTTCAGGTCAAAAGCGGGCCAGTCTGAGGGATGTGTTCCAGCTGTACTGTGGTCTAAGTCCAGGAACCACAGTCAGGGACCTTTGTTCCCGCTACTCGCAGCAGCTTCAAAGAGTTGATGAGAGGTCAGCGTCACTCACCGTAGCAGTTCCTGGAAAATATTTGTTTAGGTCCTAACAAATGAGCTCAGCTTGACATGCATTTACCGGTGTGTGTCATGTCATGCGCTGCCTTTCAGGAGGCTGATCCAGTTTGGACTGATGAAGTCTTTCATTCGACGGCTGCAGAAATATCCAGTGAAGGTGATCCGTGATGAAAGAAGCCGGCCACCCCGGCTCTTCACTGGTTGTCATAGTTATGACGAGATATGCTGCAAAACAGGCAGGGCTTAATTCTTTCTTTCTCTTTAGCTTGACGTTTTTAGCAACACATGCCTTTTGACGTAAACTGAATGTTTTAATAATTAGATTGGTGGTCGATTGTGATTTTACAGGGATCAGTTACCAGGAGCTGGACGAACGTTTGGAAAATGATCCCAACATCGTGGTGTGCTGGAAGTGATGTGGCATGAAGTGATAACAGCTCTGTGGGCATTTTACAAACACAGAGGTGCCTGAACCAAAGAAGCCGTCAGTGAGAATAGTACATTTTCTTGGAATTATCAAGAAAGTGTATGCGTATTAGTATTGTGTTAATTCAACATGTGGGTCTACGGGCGCGATGATATTTATTAATGCTGTATAAATGAAAATGTGATTAATAAAATAATGTATAGCACAGTGTGACAGTTTGTTTTAAATCACTGTGTATAAACCATATTTTGATCTTGATTACCCACAACACTGTCTAAAATGGGGCACTCTCATTGTTTTATTTTGCAATCAAAAGCACCAGCGAGACAACAGATCTGTGCGACATTCGTTCTGCAGGAAGACTCTGGCTCAAGGCTTACAGGAAAGTTTTTTTTTTTTTTTTTAAAGAACCATTTTCATGGAAAATAACAACGATTCCCTGCAACTAATGTTCGGGCCTCACGAGTCCTGATCTCAACGTCACCGAGTTTAATCGGGGATTACATGAAGAGAGCGAAACACTTGGCCCACATCCACAGAAGAGGAACTCTGGTAAATTCTCCAAAATACCATGAACAGCCGCCATCTCATTGATTATTTAAAAGTGTTACATTTCTGGTTATATTCGAGGCAGTGGAGTAATACCTAACACTTCATTAAGTGCTGTTTCACTCCGCTTCATTTCTTCCATCGCGGCTGATGTTTATGTTGTATATTTTCTTTCAGGTCGAGTGGGGTGGTTCCACTTGGAGATGCAGCGCCCCCCTATGGCGGGAAACGCCATATCTCCGCCCAGTGCGCGCGCTTGGTTTGGAGTATCCAAGGCAACCACAGAACACACACACACACACACACTAACACCGGTGGAGTTAAGTTCTGATATTTTAAAGAAGTGACGTTAGCGTTATATTGTGTGTTGGAATTTTTAACATTATTGTGTAGTATTGATTTAACGGGACGACATGGACACGTCGGTAATCCTGCCTGTGGAAGCTGAGGTGCTCGTTCAAGCTCTGGAAACGTTCTCTGTCAAGGACGTGGGTTCTACAAGGTAACACAAAACACAACACAACCCTCAGCCGTGTGTTTTTTTTTTACTACTTCACGACATACACACTCTAAGCACCACAGCATTGATTCGCCACTTGCTACAGGTTAACTTACTTTTACATGGTTTTACCATTCTTTAGTTATGTAGATTTAACTGTGACTACACTTCTCTATATATGAACAAGATGTCATTAATAGCTGCAGTAATAAATAGTCTGTGAACGTACGTAAATACCAAGCAATGCCCATTACACCATCATAGAACAGATGATTTGGTCCAACGATATTCATTCGTTATCATTCATGTCCAAAACGGGGGTAGCAGGAGATCCTCACATTTTAAAACCTGGCACTAGTGAACATTTAACATTATTTTCCTTGAGAAATGACTTCCATTTTAAATCAAAATTTATCAGATTAATTCCAACACCCATTTTGTTTCTATTCAAAATATCAATATTCAAATGATTTCACTGTTGTTGTTTTTGTTTGACTTTGTGTGTTGACAGATGGTTCAGACAGCATGAGTACATAGAGAAGCTTAATATGCAGGCAATACTGAATGCTTCTGCCATGGAGGATGAGTTCATCAAGGAGCTCCTGGTGTCATATGGGAAGGTGATGGCCACCTCTACACACGTGAACTCGAAATGTCATTCAATAGTTATTTGGGGCAAGCTTTATCTCGGTATAACTGAACATATCTGGAAGTGAGAGATATTCTAAATCTTATAAAGATGTCAGTAGAGTGGACGCTGTATAACATTACTAATTTCCTTCTTTTCCTCCCCCTTTTTTAGATTGCTCTTCTGGTCCACGAGATGATTCTCATTGAAGTGTGGAAGCAGAAAGTGTTCCCTGTATTGTGTAAGCTGCAGGACTTCAATCCCAAGAGCACATTTCATCTTTACATGGTGGTGAGTGCAAAAGCATCTCTAACATCATGATCAGCATGTATGATGTAACACTCGTGCTTGACTTCATGTGCTCTCATATCTCCCCCTCTTAGATCCACCATGAAGCCACAATAATAAACCTACTAGAAACTATACTGTTTCATAAGGTCAGTAGATACATAAACGCACCTCCATAAACGATTGATTTTGTGAATATTTACACAGCATGTCTGTTGTAGTTGTGCAATACTATTGCAGCAACTATTGGTACATTATCTCCGTAACAGTTATTGTGACTAAAAAGACATGTGCGTATTGTTCAGGACTCATGTGAGGCAGCGGACGACTCTGTTCTGGACTTGGTGGATTACTGCCACCGCAAACTCACCCTGCTGGCCAGTAAAGCAATCAGAGGAGATGCCACGGATCATGGCCAACGCAACCGGACAGGAAACACGCATGTATCTTCTATAGAGGTAATAGGAAAGAGACTCATGGGTCTCTTTAGCTTCTTTTATCCACTTTACTCTTTTTTCGACACATTTTTAGAAATGTCCTTCTTCCACTTAGATTCATGAGTAACGCATTTCTGGGCTGCTGTTTTTTTCTTTGGTCGAAGGAGTTGCTCATTCAGAGCGCTGCACTGGAGTTTGAGATCTCGTTGAAGGCTGTATCTGTGCTGCGCTACGTCACAGATCACACCGACAGGTATGTCTGAGTCGTGGCTTTCAATGCAGATCGGGGCTGAGGGGTTTACACCTTCATTGGGCTGACTTGTCATCATTGTAGTATGTATCTTTACGTTCCTTGTTTTGGAACATACACACTGTATGTGAAAACAGAAGAAGGAAGAAGTCCCATTTGAAAAGCTGAGAATATTTGCAATTACTGCTGGAAACCTGACCCAATCGAGGAATCAGTAAACGATATTTTCACAGCTGACCTACATGGGATGACTGATTGCCATAATTGTCCCTTCACAGTATCAGTGTCATCAATCGCATGCTGTGCACCCATAACATGCCTTGTGTGCTGGTTCAGCTGATTGACTGCTGTCCATGGACACGCTGCAGAGAAGGTACATCAGCCCCTTAAATATGTGTCAGTCATGCCTTTGCGTTGTTAGATCTGCTCTAAAAGAAAACGTGTGTTTTCTCGCCTTCTGCATCTGTCTCCTGCTGCAGGTGAACGAGAGAAGTACATAAACAGCAAATGGCAGAAGATCCCTGCTGAGGACCATTTAAAGATGACCAAGCTAGATGGCCAGCTCTGGATTTCCCTCTACAATCTGCTACTAAAAGAAGATTCCCAAAGGAAGTATGACTTCAACAGCTTCAACAAAAATCAGCTTCTAAAGGTAAGAGGTTGGAGTGAAACGATGACATTTAAGTTCATTTTCACTGGATATTACCTCTCTCAAGATCAGTGTCCTCCAGCATCATATCTCACCTCCTCACTTGTTCGAAACAACATTCAGTTTCCAAAAGTTGTTTTGACTAAGATATTTCCTCCCATTATATGTTTCTCATCCTCTTCCTGTTACATTAATTATGTAACCAGGGGGCTTTGTGCATCCTCCCGTAATCACATCTTTTCCTATTGTGGAGTCTTCCTGACTAACAATAGATCTTTCTGATTACCCTATCATTGTTGCACATTGTTGATGTTCACGTTCATGTGCCACAGCTCCGAGGTTTCTTGACAGAGGTGCTGGTTGATCAGCTGCCAAATCTGGTGGAACTGCAGCGTTTCCTGGCTCATCTCGCCATTACAGAGCCGGCACCTCCAAAGAAAGAGCTCGTTTTGGAGCAGGTACACACTCCGACACACACATATGCCCCCACATCAAACTTTGTCACTTTACGTTATTTACTCTCCATGTCTTTTTGAATGTGTAGATCCCAGAAATGTGGAACCACTTTGTGACTGGGAATTCTGGGAAGTGGAAGGCCATAGCGAAGTTCCAAGTGAAAGAAACATTCAACCCATGTGAAAATGAACTGAGACTACATGCACAGAGGTAATACCAAAAAGTACAGAGCAATCGCTCAGCTCATCTGCCCTGCGATTATTATTTAAACCACTGTTGTGTGTTTTTAACCAGGTTGGCCCAAACGTACAACTTGGATGTGATGGAGAGTTTTCTCCCTGAGAAGCCAAAGTGTGCCTCCTGTGGGAAAGAGGCTGCGAAGAGATGCTCTCAATGTCAGGGAGAGTGGTACTGTCAAAGGTAAGCCTTGTATCAACACTGGCCCATCAGTAATACTGAACTGGATGCCTATGGGTTTGTGTCATAACGGAAAGTACAACATATCCAGGGAGAGGAAAGAAATTACAAGGGGGATTACGTTTCCAATCTTGCTTGAAAATGTCGAGCTGGAGGGCGTGATCAGGAAAAGGGACAAGACATTGTCCATCGCCATGTGCCAAATGCCAGCGTTTGTTAGTGACACAAAACTGTGCCCGATCGATTCCAATCAAGACATATTCTCTGTCATACTAAATGTCTTGGGTGAACGTGGGTGTTCTTGTTATATTAATATCATTTGCTTCTTGTCTGACATTTGCTGCAGGTCTAACATACTGTATATGTAAAATTGTGTCTCTCTATTCCGTCTTGCAGAGAATGTCAGGTGAAGCACTGGCCTAAACACAAGAAAGCCTGTCAGCTCATGGCCGAGGCCACAGAGAAGATCCAGAAGGACCTGAACATCAGCGGCTGACGGAGAATCTGCTGAAGCACTTGTATGTACGGACTGCAGGTTGATGCAAGACGGGACTCTTGAAACACAAGATATGAGACAAAGAGATCTGCATTTGCAGTGCGCATTTGGAGTCCATTTAGATAATTTCATGCTATAATCGGAAATCTTCTTTCTTTTGGATGCCAAGAAAATGTATGCCCTGTGACACTACGCTGTTTTTCCTCTTTCCTATTTTAAACACTGTAAAAAAAAAAAAAAAAAAAAATATTCTGTATCTGACAGGATGAAGGTGCATTTCTCTACAGCACACCAGCAGCGAATAAAATGGCCCTCATGACCTGCTCTAGCTCGTTATCTCTTTTTACCGAGCCAAGTCACATTAGGATTCGCCTCCTCATTATAACCCCATGCAGCACAAACTATTCTCACACATATTCATGTCTGAAATCGAAGTAGTCCAAAAATCTTCATTTTGATCATGCTTATTTTAAGTAGGAGTGTCTTCATCTGTCCGATTATCTGTGTCCATTTCAACCTTCTTTTCTTTCTTTTCTTTTTTTTTACTAAGAACACTAAACTTTCAGCATACACACACTCGGGAGTGTGGAGTAAACGTGAACGTGCGGGGCCTCTTCTCGGTTAATACTCCTGCTCGTCGTGTTCGTCAGAGTGTGCCCTCCCTAATGGTTTTGAAGCTGTGACTTTCTGCACAGCTTCTGGCCTGTCATCGTTTTCAGATGTTCGAAGTAGACATGCGGATGTGGGTTCAGACGCTGCGAATAGTGTCCCGTGCAAATCGTTCTCGTCCGTCTCTGCGCATTCGGGTCACCGCGGGAAACCAGATCCATCGCACCTGAAAGCCACGCGAGTTTGAACTTGGAGAGGTGGGGGACTTTTTTTTTGTCGTGTGAGACTCAGAAGCTCTATGTGAAAACATACCGGATGTCGGCGGGCGCTGCTTCATCTCCCTCACTCTCTCTCTCTCTCTCTCTCTCTCTTTCTCATCACGGGCCGCTTCCTCCTACGAGAGACCGCTGCGAGCCCACACAAAGATGGTCAGAGACGCGAGGAGAGATCGGCTCTGACTCGGCCAGATTGGATTCAAGCGGCAGCCTGGTCCGTCCTTTACCAGCCCGGCGGCGACATCTCCGAGTATTTCCGGAGATGTAGCCGCTCGCACACCTCCGTTACTCGGAGACATGTCAGAGATGTGTGCGGAAAGTTTTTTCTCCTTGGATGGAGGAGGTCCGGAGACAAAGCTGTTGCCACGGCGCTGTTTTCTGCCCCGCTTTGGTGAGTCGCTCAGCGGACACCAAAACCTTCTCTTTTTATCTTTTACAATTTGACAAGTGGGAACTACCTAAATGGTTTGCTTTGAACGAAATATTCGATTGGTAACCCCCTCAAACGCACTTTTTTTTTCTTTTCTTCCGGACTTCTCTGAGAATAGCCAACCGTTCAATTTATACAATGACAAGTTACAGTCATTTGTTTTACATCAGTGTCATCACACCCTGTTTTTTTTTTTCCTATGTAAGGCTGGAGGCTGTCACGCACCATACCATCACACAGCCTTAACCTTGACCCTAACAGTAGATGAAGGGAGATAAGTGTAGAGTAGGGCTATAGGACACATGGATGCACCAGTGGGCTAATTCTGTAGCCTGCAGAATGGATACAAAGCGTTGATTGCCCGACATGATAATGGGGCTAAACAAACATTATTATTATTATGATCATGCTTAGCTACATTTCAGCAGGAAATGTACTTTTACTTCTTATGTGGCTGCCCGTGCTTATGAAAAGTTCAAACCAGCGATGCCATACGTTTGTAAATGACGGTGCATTGTTACCAACTGCTCAACGGTCAACATTGATATAACCTGTAACATTGAAGTCCCGTTTAGACATTTCGCATCACTACAAATAATCCAGTACCAAAGTACAGTCACATAATATGTCCCCCTGGCCATTCTGCTGCATGTTCCATTTAGCTGACAATGCTGTACTTTTAAGTAAGTATTTTAAAGTGTTTATACTCAGCTACTTGTTACTTGTGCACTGTGTTTGTTTGTACTATTTTAAAATGAAACACTTTTGCTATTTGAGTGAATTCCCCAACATTATATACGGTTTCTGTTCATTTGTCTATAGGTGGACTTGTTGTGATCCATTTGGGTTTGAAAGATAATGGTTGACCCTGTGTATTTAAGGCAACGTAATACAAGATAAAAGCGCGTGGATTTTTCTCAAATGTTAAAATGTTCTTTGTGGCCCTCAGCACTGTGTGTTTTTTTTGCTTGTCAGTGATAACAGAAGAAGGCCGCGCTTTTCAGTGAGAGACGCGATGTCTTGGGGGGAGTTCATCGAGCTGCGTGAGCTAACCACGAACCAGGAGCAGATGGAACTGACGGGCACACATTTTCCCTGCTCGCCTCCTCGCCTGGAGAGGACCAACGCCCTGAGGATCAGCCCGGGGAAGGTCCCGGACCTGCTGAGCCGGGTGGGCATCATCAGGGTCCTGAGCAGCTCCCAGGATCCCCAGCTCACGGAGGAGAAAGGAGAGGGACACAACTTCCAACCCTGCAGCCACGCTCAGCCCACGTGGTGTGACCTGTGCGGAGACTTCATCTGGGGCCTTTACAAGCAGAGCCTGCGGTGTGTCAGTGAGTTGGCTTATGTGGGTATGCATGTGGGTATGCATGCGTGTATGCATGTGTTTCTGCAGCCATGATCTGTGTCAGCGACACTGACAGAACAAATGTGGTTCAGCAATACCAGGCAAACATTATCTGACACTGCTTCCTTTTTAACCCTCATCATGAGACTACATAAACACAGGTCTCACTGATGACACCAAAATGATTAATTATACATTTCCACACTCATAATAGACAATAGAAGTATTGGGTTTACTTATTTCACATCTATACACAACAGAATACAAGACAAATATTTGTATCATACATTTTTATCTATTCATTAATTTGGGACATTGTACACTAACAGACTGCAGATTCACATGCCACTACCGCTGTCGCGCCCTGATCCAGTTGGACTGCAGCTGGGATGGAGGCTCGCTGTCTGACCAAACATGCGTTGTGGAGCACACCATAGAAACGGACACAAATGTGGTAAGGGCCTTACTTATTTGGCGCCGTAACTGTCATAATGCTCTTCAATAGTTCACAATGTATCTTTGCCACAATCAGAACTCACCAGATTCTTTCTTTATATCATCTTAATTATCATTGCCTATTTAATGGAAATAGGTTTATTATTGAGAAAATGTGTTTCTTCAGTGATCCACCTGATTGTATTACACTAAGGGTTATACTACTGGATCACTTTACGGGACAAATCAGTTGTTTCATGGCAAATAGAGGAACCGACATATATGAAATAATCACTGTTCAACCAATTTAACCAACTTTATTGCTTTAGTCTGAAGGAACTGTATAATACCTGGTAACGATGTCACAGGGTGGTGCGTAGCTTTTACCAACACATTTGTAAGAGGAAGTAAAAGGATTGTTGATGGGGAAGTTTGTTGAGAAACGCAATACATCGAAGATAGCAGTCATTTTTTGTTATTCGGTTTATCACTTCAGTGAAAAATGTGTTTGCCGATTCCTTAAGCATGTAAGCATATATGCAATCAAAAAGCAGATGTCTCATATATTAGACACCTGCTGTCATCTGATCTGGACTGATCAACAGTGTAGACTGTAGACATGTGACATGTTTGTTTCAATAGCAAGGAGATCCATCTTTATGACATAGCTAGTGTTAAAACCATATTAATATGCCCTATCCTCATATCCAGGACATAGAGTTCATTTGTGACTGGGTTCAGAAGAACTTCTTTTGATGCCAAGACAACATCACTCTTTCTGGCTTTGCTCCCCTCCAAAGCAGTCCTCACTATAATCTTTTCTACACAACAATATCATAACTTTATTATGGGAGAATCCAGGGTTAAAGGTCGGTAGTTCTTCAAGGCATCAAGTCAAGTTCAAATCAGATTTGTTTACTATAATGGGTGTTATTAACACCTATTGCTTTTTAAAAGACGACAGGAAGTATGGAGACATAGTTAGCGCCTGTGCGTCTATGTGCATTGGCCTTTTACACTGCAGCTACATTGACTCAACAGAGCAGGAAATGTATATTGTAGAATGTAACATTTATGACAGCTAGGTTATATAAGGTAAGTGTTGTATTAAGCTTAGGTCAGTCAGATCCTTCAAACTTTGAAAAACAGACTACAGCTGTAAGTAATGATTATAATAGCACCTGTTTTTTCCTTCTAAATGATGTAATGGAAAACAGCGAGGAAAAAACAAAACAGGCAAGGCAAGATGTCGTCATTTTGTAATGCATCCATGAAAGAAGCTGATCTTGTCATTTTGAATATTGCAAGCTTGTATTATGGAAAAGTGCTATCATTGGTTCAGAGTTTGAAAGCATGCTCTGTGTGAGAACAGCAGACTTTACTGTGCATGTAAAGTCATAAGCCATAACACATGGTGTTATACTAGGTGGCTCTGAAGTATTCGCAGCCAGTATATGTGGTATCTTCTAATCTCTCGCCTCAGTTCAGTGGTTTTAATATCAGGTTCCAGACATTTTTTTGTTTTTGAGCAGGTGTTTCTCTTTTTTTGTTATAAATCGCACATACCCTTAAACACACACATTTCTGCTTAAATACCTATTTAGTAACTCAACAATGAATCTGTTATCAAACTTTTGAACAATTACAAAGGCTGACCCCAGATTTTATTTATTTATTTATTTATTTATTTATTTATTTATTTATTTATTTATTTATTTATTTATTTATTTATTTATTTTATTACGAAATTAAAATAAATGTTCCGGTCCACTCAGTGTTTGTAAGGCACATAACAACTTGATGGCTCTGAAGGGGCTTTCCTACATTTTTAAAAATAACTCCATCTGGGTTATCTTAGCCACAGCTTGACACTTCATATTTTCAAATTCCCCCACAGACAAGTTTGTTGTGTGTTGAGTGAGACAAAGCATTTTAATTTGAATACTAATTTGGGTCTAAGAGCAATTTTGATAATTAAATAGACTCCTCCCTTTATATATTTACCTCACTACATCATATTACATTACATTATATATAAATATCATTATTTTCAGTTACTTTACATATCAAGATTTTCCATACAAAACATCAGGAGCTTATAAAAAATATAATTTGTTATAAATAAAAGGGCTGCCCCATCATTTTTTAATAATTAGGATTACACACCTAGACAATGAAGGCGTTGGTCTATGTAATTGTATTAAACAAATAATCCGTGATAAAAGTCAGTAGTTGCAACCTTATAGGAATGAATAAGAAATCTCAACTGTCAAACTTACGAACAGTTATTCGCTTAACGAGCGCCCTGCTCACGTGACCGCACCGGGCCACCGTCACGTGGTCCGTTTGGCGGGGAAGTGGCGACTTCCGGTCTGTGACCAATCATGACGGAGTTCGGTGGATTTGTGTTTTTTTCCAAACTCGGGCCAACGGGGCTGGGTGTTTCCTCCGCGGGGGGGGGGGGGGGGGGGGGAAGAGCAGCCAGGGGGGGGGCGCTGGNNGGAAGAGCAGCCAGGGCGGGGGCGCTGCACACATCCTGTTTCTCACAGACGCTCTACTCAGTGGAAACGTGGCCGTTGGCTTTAGACAGAGGAAATAAAGCAGTTTGGATTTTTAGTCGAGCAGACTTGTTATTAGATTTATCCCACCGCCGGTGACAGGAGCCGTATATTACTGCCATATTCCGTCCAGTCCGGTTTGTCTCGGTTAGTCTTCGCCACACTTGGCTAAAAGTTGCGCGTTTGACTACTTCCAGTCGTCGAAAGTTGAGCACAGTTGAGTTTAGTTTAAGTTGAATACTGTTGTAATAGTATTACATAGTCGGCATGACGAGTAGCGAGGACAAGACTCCCTCCTTCGAGATGACCTGGGGAAGCTCCACCAGCAGCGGCTACTGCAGCGAGGAGGAGTCCGAGGAATGCGAGTTAGAGCAGTACTTCACCGCCCGGACATCTTTCTTCCCTAAAGTCCCAAGAGCTAACCTAAAACCTAAGCAGGTGAGAAGGAGACATTATAATAATAATATAGATGAAGATGTAAAAAAAATATCGTGCGTTATAAGCGTTTTAAGTCACCAAGTTTTAACTTGGTGAAAAGGGGAAGTCAGGCCGGAAACATGTGATCCCTGAAGAAATACTTATGATCTTCGACGGTGTAGGTTTTTTAATCACCCCACTTTTTGTTGATGGGAGGGTTAGAGGTCATAAGTGCACGAGAGCTGCTGTGTGTGTTCTGTTCACCCCAGCACAGAGGATGCTTGCCCAGACCTGAGGTGGAGTTCTGGTTCCTCCAGTTTAAAACTAAAACATTTCATACCTGAATTGTTTGTTGTTGTTTAAATACATGAGAAGTTGAACTGAAGTTGCGTTTTTTGGTTTAAACGTGCATATCTGGGGAAATTTTCACACCCATGGCTGAACTCTGAGAAACCCAAATGTCACGTTTGGTGACGTACATGATACTCTCAGGTTTCCAGCCAAACACCCACCATTCATTCACTCCCTTGTCTCTCAGGTTTTTCACTCGAATTTCCCAATCTTAAATGAGTCATGGAACTTTTTTGTTGTGGAGTTGTTTTTGTTCCCCCACACCCACTAAGTTATAAGCTATCTCTAGTTAAAAACAAATTAAGTCACAGTTTTTTGTCTCTGAGTAGAAGCCATTTTTGTTTTCCATTGCAGACATATACTACACAATTATTGACACACTTAATGTGACACTCCTTTTGCAGGCATGTAGGGACACCGTTGGTGTACATGCTTCTCCTACTGTTACCATTTTGGAAATCCGAACTCGGCCTGTATGTTGATTTATTGACTTGTTAACAGCAGCGCATTAACTCTACAGTCTTTCAATTTGCCTTGGGTTGCTGCTATTGATCTCTTTCTGCTCGCAATCAATTTATAACCTACTCAGCCCTTTCAAAGCCCAAAACTTTGCATTTTCATTGGTCAGTCGCTGGTTCAACAGTTCATCTCATTTCCAAGTGAAATAGAGGCTGTAAAAAAATCCATACAGCGGTCAGGATCCAAACCACTGTATTGATATTGATGTTTGGGATATACCCTCCTAGAAACCCCCTGCTCCTACAAGCACATATTTGCTGGAGTACAGTACGGAAAATCTAAATTGTGCTTTCTCTGAGTTAAATCTAATGTTAGACACAGGAAAAGTTTGAATTGACTTAGCGGTCCTCAGATGCATTAAGCCAAATGTGCATGACTGAAACATGACTGGGAGTGAGCGGTTGATGAGGCAGCTGACTGCACAGGATGTGCCTGTAAAACAAGGGAGGGCATTGTGTCTCCCACTTGTGAGAGCCTGAGTGGGGAGGCTATTTATATATGAATACCAAGTTAAGGAATGCAATGTAGAACCGTTGGTCGCAGTCATTGCAGACAGCTGATAGTTTCCCCCACCCAACCCCCCCCTAACACACACACGGACCATTTACTCCTCCTCCACCAGGGAGTTGAGCAGTCAAACAAGATTGGGCAGAGCTGACATCATCGGTTTTGCCTCGTTGTCCGGAAGTTGAGTCTGATGCAACTGGTGCAGAGTGTCAGAAATAATTAAACGTAACAGTTAGTCAGTTCAACTCACGTTAGCCCACAAGTGTGGGTGTATGTACTCATTTACAAATATACTAATATATACGGACAATTTACATTTTTGAATTAATTGTTTTTCTTTTCTGTGTGTCCCAGGCTCCAAACAATAAAACCACTCATTTGCAAAAAAAAATCACGGTTTTCTAAAACAGCAGCACATTGAAATTATACTATTTTCCCATGTGAAAGACTTCACCTTTGTGAACTGCACTCCCACTCAGGAGTTTAACTTAATTATTGATTTTTATGATAGTGGTTTTTGAATGTTTTTTCCTGGTTTTATTTTTAAGCAGCCAATATAACCTGGGTATGTGTGTTATTTTGCTGTCTTACTTATTGATTGAGGTGAGCACTGGCACCTGGTGGTTTATCACTGTAACTCACTCACTGTGCCCTGCAGGATGAACAAACTGAATGTGGAAAGCAGGAGTTGACCACTGCGGCTATTCAGCAGAAGGTGAAGGAATACAACGCTCAGATCAACAGCAATTTGTTCATGAACATGGTGAGTAATGATAGATCATGACATATGCATACAATTGAGGGTGACTGTGATTTCCCTTTTACTATGATAGTTTATGTTTTCCTCTACAGAACAAGGATGGTTCTTACACCGGCTTCATAAAGGTGCAGTTCAAGTTGGCGCGGCCCGTGTCGGTCAGACCTCCTAAAAAAGGAGGTCACGATGCTGGAGGGAGGATGGCCGGTGGAGTGAAGCGTCGCACTTCTTTCTACCTGCCCAAGGACGCCTCCAAGCACCTGCACATAAGCTCTCGCACCTCCGCTCGTGAGGTCATTGAGGCTTTATTAAAAAAGTTTACCGTGGTGGACAATCCTGGCAAGTTTGCCCTGTTTGAGCGCAGCGAGCGCCATGACCAAGGTATGATGTCTCTTTTTTTAATTATTATTATTTTTTATTACATCCACATTAAGGCCATGTCATTTTATTTGCTTTTTTGAGCTCAATTTGTTTGCTGTGAAATAAATTGCATGTTTTTGCCTCTCATTCAGTCTATGTTCGCAAGCTGTCTGACACGGAGCGCCCCCTCCGCCTGCGTCTGTGTACTGGACCTAATGAGAAAGTGCTCAGCTTTCTGCTCAAGGAAAATGAAACTGGAGAAGTAAACGTGAGTACAACATTAACACGCAAAAAAAAAGGGATCCAACGCAGAGAATCTCACCGACATGGTTAGTTTGTGCGCTTTACATTCTCTAATGCAGTTTCCTCGCCTCCTCATTTGCAGTGGCATGCCTTCTCCATGCCCGAGTTAAAGAACTTCATGCGCATTCTGCAGCGTGAAGAAGAGGAGCACGTCAAGCAAATAGTGCAGCGGTATGCGCTGGCCCGCCTTAAGATGCAGGAGGCTTTGGCGGGCTCCACGCCGGGCTGAGACGGCTCTGCGCTCGGGATTTAACGTGCATCCCCTTGGCTGGACCGTCACCTGAAGATGACCGGTCATCGCTGCATCCAAAGATCCCGGAGAAAAAAAACAACTCAAACGCCTCTTAGGTGAACGAGAGAATGAGACAGGGCGCAAGACATTGAGAGAGAGAGAGAGAGAGAGAGCTAGCGCGAATGTGCGTGTGAGATGATGCGAGAGATGAAAAGTGCCTTACACCTGGAGAGTCTGATGTGCCTGAGAGTATGAGTGGAGAGAAGTGAAGACTGGCAGACGAGACTGCGGTTGTGTCCCCGCGTGGACACCAACTAATTATCCTGTACCTCAGCTATGTCACTTTAGCTTTCAAGAAAAAAATGTCAGTGGTAGTTTTGGCACCATAAGGTAATTAAAAAATATACCCATTGTCAGTTACTGTGCAATAATTGTGTTATCGTGACTAAATCATCTTGAAATTACATTCCTGCTATATTTTCAGAATACATGATTGATAACATGCCCAACAAGCATTTTGCGGCTCTTTTTTTAGATACATTCAATCCGGTCTTAAAACAACCCACCCTGAAAACAATACTTCTGAACCCCGCACTGACGTTTTGCCGAATTCTATCCTTTAAAGAAAGCCAATCACATATTTGCTGCTCAAAGGTATTTGGATTTTATTAGTCCCAGTCTCAAAAGTATGCCATGTCCTCTCCGCACCCCAAAACGGGTGCCACGTTTTTATTTTTTTTACTTTTTTTTTTTTTACTAGTATAGTGATACTAGTTTTGTGTGTATGACCTATGTGTGAACAATTGTATGCAACAATGCGCATCAGGGAGAGCATGTCAAAGACACTCTGGTTGAATGGAATCACGAATGAACATGTTTCACTGAAAGCTTTCATTCCTTATCTTTGTTTCCCCTTCCCCCCTCTCCTCAAAGCAAATGTTTGTCTTCTGTTTCTCAGCATACTTTCATTGTATTCATCGATGCCTTTTTTTTTTTTTACGTGTTGCAGCCACCCTAAAACAATGTGTGACAAATGTGCACTGCGTTCACTTAACAATGTCCCTATTCTGTCAAGTGCGCGTCGTTTCTTACGTCGCACAAACGATTATTAAACTATCTTATGGGTCCAAAGTAAAAACATTGTCCTTATTCAAACGTCACGTTATTCCATTATATATGTATACACCTTAAGCTTGAGCTAATTCGGTGCGTTGCCATTGTTCACGTCAACAGGTCTCGGATGCCTTCTGACAGGCTCTACAGGATGTTTGGGTTCGGTGTGTTCGGCTGCTGCCGGTGTTTGTCAGATCAGCTGATCACATCGTCGCCAGGACCAAAACAGCTAACGCTAGCTGGTCGTAGCTGCTGGCACCAACGTTATGACAGGAGACGACGGTCTAACCGTTTGTGATGCGGTAGGATACCTGTCGGAAGTCCGCCCCCGCGGCTCTGTGTTCGGTCGTGCAGCACATTAACAACCTCGTCTGTTTTTGGAGACGTCTCTACGCTGTCCGGCTATTGCGTCCGTAGCGGAAGCTAACAGGCTAACTCACCTAAGCGTGCAGGTACCAGTTTCGAGTTGCTATTATTAGCCACTATGGCCGGAGATTGGACCATCGTTTTGATTTAAAATACATATTATGTATTCGGGAGAGAACAGTATATGCGTTTACACATGAACCTAGAAATGGGACCAAGGTTCTGAATTAGGTGGCTTGCGCTCGAGTCTGGGTCGGTGTGTGGCCCAGCGGTTAGCTAGCTAGCATGTTGAGCTAGCACAACGGAGCGAGTTAAGCTGGAGAGGCCGGTCAAGGACTATGGTGTCAGCAGATTCGAGTTACAGAGTAAAACCGGCACCACCTACATTATCAACAACATCAAATGTGCAGTAAAGCCAATGTGTTTATAGCCCTTTATTAAATGGGATGTGGATCCTAAAGGGCGTCACGCCAGTAAACACCACCTAGGGGTAATCTGGGAATGTCTACTTTTCAGATCCTGTCCTCTGCGAGGACTCGAGAGTCGGGCCACCACCCAGCTTGAAAACCTTCAGCCGTAGACTCGCCATGCCTCGCCTCTGAGGATGGGAGGGAGTGGATCCAAAGCCAAAGGTGCGTGGCCTTTCTCCGGCAGTGGAAGCGGAGGCGAGTCACCCAGTGATGGGAACGAGCAGCCTGTGGCCCGACTCAAAGGTTCCAGAAGCGCAACGCCGTTTGTTTTTACCAGGAGGAGGTAAATAATGCATCACTGGAAAAGGCTTATTCCTCATGCTGTACAAGACTTTGAGAAGTCCGTCTGTGAGAGACCTCCCAGACTCCGAACATCTCTGTAGTGAAGACATTTAATGACACTATTACTAACCTGTAGGCCGAGTGATCACATAAAATGAGGGGAAAGAGAGAGAGAGAGAGAGATTGGAATTACATGCCACAAAGGTCCTTGAGCGGACACAAACCAGAGGCTTTGTGGTTCGCTGTCGGCACCTGAGCCTCTGAGGCCACCAGGATTTCCCAAAACCAAATAGAATTTGTGATGCTCAGCAGCCCTTGGTGTTTCTAGAGATGAAGTCCTGGTTTGCTTGGGATTATCTGTGCACTTTGCCATCAGCTGTTTTCTTTGGAAAGGCCTTTCTCTGAAAAAAAATAGTCGGTACAGTGAGGCCACAGTGTGCAATATACATTATCCTGGGTCTTTATTCGTCCTTGTTGGGATATTAAATGAAATATCTTGGCAGTTCATACATATACTTAACACCCATTTAAAACTCAGGGAAAAAAATAATCCAATAAATATTGTAAAAGTATTTCTACTATCTCTGAATTGGCAATGATGTTAACTTGCTTGCTGTGTTGACAGTTCCTTATACTACGATGAGGACGGCGACCTTGCCCATGAATTCTATGAGGAGACGGTTGTGACAAAAAATGGCAGAAAGAAGTCCAAGTTGAAGAGGATTCAGAAAAATCTCGTTCCACAGGTTTGTCAGGCTCCAAATGGTGGTGTGTTTGTGTGTGTGCGTTTGTCAGACTATCTTTTATGTCGAATTTCAATATTGCTTGTTTTATCTTTCAGGGAATTATAAAGCTCGACCACCCCTGTATCCATGTAGATTTCCCCATCATCCTCTGTGAGGTGTGACGCATTGTGCAGGTGTGATCTGCTACGAAATGCAGCCACAGGTACTCATCTCTTGAGTGTGTCGTTCCAGTTAAGGTCAAGACCGGAGTCTCTGTTTTTGCTATTTTGAAATGAAATGTTATATATTTCAATTCAGCTTATGAGAATCGGAGTCAGAATTCCCCTGTTCACTAAAGTCCGTATTTTGATATTCACAGAAGTAGTGATGGTACAGGTTGTGTGTCCACTACCCAGCTGACATGTAAGCAGTCTTAGAGAACACATCCAACCAAGTTGTGTTTCTCGTGTGAGGTTAATTGCAGGGAAAACATCCTTGATGTGAAAAGGCTTTAACAAGTTATGCCTTCTGTGAGACGTACAGTGTTAGACTCTGTATGTGTCTTTGTACGTGTACGTGTGTGTGCACATTTGTTTGAGTGAATGTGTGCGTAAGAGGGATGCAAGATGTGATTACAGGGTAGGAAATAGAAGGTTTGTGAAATGTATTGTACATATGGACATGTTCTGTATTGTCATGTCTGCAGTTACCGGAGCTCAGACCTGCACTAGTGAACATAATGTACAGTAAATAATATCAGATTTCTTAGTTGGAAATACTTGAATAAATGGTTCACTGAGCTGAATATCTTGAGTCCAGAAATCTTTTCATGAAGCTCATGGTTCCAAACGTATGCATTTTCTTGTGAACTTTGTAGTTCACTTTTAAATGAATAGGTCAACATTAGTAAACTACACATTTTGCCAAGTGTTAGATAAGCAGATTGATCTGTCTTGTACGGTTGAAACATAAACCAACTAGGTAAATTAGTGGGACGAAAAGACTGTTGGTCTTATCTATTCAAAAAAAGCTAAAAATGGTTTGATAATTTGAGCTCAATAAATCATGTGGTTTCTTTCTAACATGTCAGCAGTCTCCTGTACTTCCACGACAGCTGTAACATGACATCTCCAGATCCGGTCTTATTTTTAGCTTTTCCTCGTGAGCGTCTTTAGTTTCACTCTCCCTTCGCCTGTATGACAGCTGCGTTAAATACAAAAAGCAGATCTTTTTTTCCTAATCTTAATTCCCCATCATGTCTGTTGGCTTCAGTTTGAATTACAATTTATTTAAACCTAAGAAACACAGAAAGTGCAAAACCTCTAGAGGGCAGCAGAAATCCACCTGCACCAACTTAAATGAATTGGCGGAACATCTTTTGGTGATCTTTGCTTTGTCTAATTGTTCATTTACCTTTAATGATAATCCAATACAGTAAGACTCTTCAAAATCTTTAAGGCAAAAAAAAAAGAATAAGACTCAATATCTTGACCAGTTGAGGTTGTTGCTGCCAGCTGGCACAGTATCAAACGTTGACGGCAGTGTAAACATATTTCAATGTGTAAAGTTGACACATCACCACAATAAATGGGCAGGGCTTCCTTTGCAAGCATTCCCTGGTGTTTGTAATTGTGTGGAATGTGGCTGGGTGTGTTTTGGGCCAGAGGTCAGTCACTTTGATGTATTTCCCTCTCCACTGCTCTTTGAAGTTTCGCTGCTATGTCCGGCCTGCATTAAAAGGATGTACCCTTTCTCGTAAAGCCACACAAACTTACGAAGTTTATGAACATGACACAGTATAACAGTTTTGATCCGGGCAATGTGTCCTCTAATGTATACAATGTGTTTGTACAGGGTAAAGTTGTACATGTGGCTGCGGTTGAGGGAGATAGTCATTATAAATGATCAGCGGCCTTGGAAAGGAACTAAAACACGCTTTGAATTATAAACAGTAAAAGAGAGTCATTTAACAAAGCGTAGCGGTTTTAAAGTAACTGCTTATTGTAGGCCATTTTAATCCTGCTTCAGTTCAACGATGTTCCTTCTTATGGCTTGATCATGTACACGTAGTATTAAAAGGTTTAAACGATTTTTGAGGCAAAAAAATGGCTCCCACTTATCTAATCAATGACTAAATCCACATGAAAGTCTGTGCGGGGGCAAACACAAATGGTAAAATATATTAACTAGTCAGTTTAGTCAACATTTGGGCCTTCCTCACAAATCTCAGTTTTATTTTGATCATTGCAATGAGGTAGTGTAGTATGCATCAAAAGTTACTGTTTCAATGAACTTCTCTTTCTCACAGTTGACCAGTTTCACGCAATTACCAAAAGTATCGCAATTCCTCAAGTGTTCGGTATGCCTAGTAAAAGTGGAAGGCTGTGTTTGCAGTTTCCCTGCCATTGTTTTTCGCTTCCTGACGGTTGCTGACTTGGGATGATGTAATGCTCCGGAGGCAGAGGTTAGAGGAAAGCTCGGTGAAGCCTCCCGTTCACATGGGGCGTTCATGCTCTTCACTTTCCTCAAACAAACTGCAGAAACAGCGGTGAAGAGGAAAAAAAAGGGGGGAGAAACTGATGACACTCTGATGTGAGTCAGCAAAGCTCAGAGAACAAATGGCGGAATGGACCCCGACACAGGAAAACATCTCACTTCCAGGCCTCCACCTCGACCCCATCATGTGCTCCAGCATCCGTCAGCTCACGTGCGTCGGCAAAGTGTAACTTCTTTCAGAAATGCCATTTTTTAAAAACCCAACCATGGATGGATGAACTTAGGCAACCATTGTGTTGATGAAAGGAGCCCCTTTCATAACTGTTCACAGTCAGATATTCTACTTCTTCCAATCTACACAGTCCTTTATGAGTATAGCACGGGTTTAAAAAAAAAGTTAATTACACATGTCCGTATGTGGCCTCTACCGTCCTCTTTCATTGCAATTATTCCCCATGTCAAACCCTGGCTCTACACTTTCCTATCTGCTGTACTTGGCAGTGTGACCGCCTGCGGTACTTAGTTACTTCAATGAGCCATTGCCAGGGGCTTTCATCACATGCCTTAGGCAGCAGTGACATCTGCAAACCAGATGCCTTGTGCCCACTATCTATAAGTGTTCTATAGCATTAATGGGAAGGAATAGACATTCAATTCCTGTGATGACACTACAATGTCAAAAAGTTAAGTGTTCCATGGAAACTAAAAGAAATGGCTTTACTTTTTGACTTTAATTTAAAAAAGATATAGAAAAGAGAATTGTACTGTTGTGTAACGTAGCCTAATATAACTATAGCCACGTGTACTAAAGTACTGTTTTATAGTATTTATACAATTCTGTTTCAAAGACAAATCATCTGGAAATGGGATTCATAACGATTCACTTTCTTGTTCATCTTTCTTAAAAACATCTTATTATGGCCTGTGGTGTCTTCGAGGGAACATGCCGAACGCCACTGCTTAGATTAGTGCGCGTTCATTTCCCACGGGAAATACAGTATTAAGTAGTTTCCTTGACATTTTTATTCTAGTTTGTAGTCCCGATTATTAATGTCCAAGAGAAACAATTGTCATTTGAAACCACTCTCAATGCGTGTAGGGGACCCAAGTGCATCCTTGCGTGTGTTCAAAATAAACCAGAGTCCTCCCCTTATGTCTACATGCCATATTATTAATAACCCTACACCTGATTGTAATATAGAAGGGTCAGTGACGATCTTTTTTGGGGGGATGAGGCACAGTGGCCCCCTGTGACCTGTGATGAATCCTGACATTTCGCCGTACAGTGGATCGGTTTCACGGCAGCGGTTCCAAACTTTTTGGACCGTTCCAGTCGGCGCCGCACCGGGACCGGAGCAACGCGTTTACGGAGAGAACACACGCGGCAGAGCCACAACCCCTCCGAGTCAACTAATATATAGAGATAGTAGATTTGAGGCGCAGTGACTCGTCGTTACGGCCCCGTGGACACGCGGACGGAGGTGGCGGGACATCCGGTTGGAATCGCCACTCCCCCGTTTCCCCCGGCGCGAATGGAACATCCCAAAAGTCGCTTGGCACTCGGAGCCGCTGGTTCCGACTGACTACATCGCAGGGGGTCACTTCATCCGATCACGGGGGATTCCAGAGGACACCCCAGCAACGCATGCCTTGCTCAGAGACCCCCCGCTGCCATTTGCTCTGTTCCAAAGAAATGTTCATTTTGAATTAGACCTAATTTGTTTTCAGCCAACGCGGAGACGCAACTTGAAGAGGCAGACTCCTAGTTTCTTTTTTTTTCTTTCTTTTTTTTGGGAATGCTTCCTCGGTCTGCCTGTAAAGGTACGTTTGTTTGTCCAGAGGCTGATGTGAAATGCTTTCACTGTCCCCTTTTATTTCATTTCTCATTAATTGGTAAGAACTTTCCAAAGAGCGACAGTGTGACTGAAGTAAGTTTATGTTGCGATGACAAAGACTGTTATTTAACACAAAGAGTGGGAAGATGATTTTCTTCTGTGCAAACATTTGAATAGTTTTAGTCATCATTTATATGTTGTTTTTAGCTTTGCTGAGATTGTGCAAGACTTGTTGCATGTAATGTAATGTATTGTTTTACAGATTTGGATTATCACTGATAACCGTATGTGGAAAGTACGTATGCACATAAGTCATGTACTGTACTTTAGCTTTGAAGTATCTGTACTTCCCTTTTATGTCACTTGATACCTCACTTACCCAAGGGGAAATATTGTAGTTTTACAGTGTACTACTACATT
Organism: Colistium nudipinnis; assembly: GCA_016785305.1. Lineage (NCBI taxonomy): Eukaryota > Metazoa > Chordata > Actinopteri > Pleuronectiformes > Rhombosoleidae > Colistium > Colistium nudipinnis. The sequence continues at coordinate 504,910 of JAFBJU010000612.1, forward strand.
CAAATATGTATTGAAATACTAGTAACTAGCAAGTGTTGACATTTTATTAATATTTAAGTTACACAGCAGTAGAGAAAGGAGACCTACCTTGACCAAATGAACGTGTTGCTAATCTTGCTAATTTTACCGAAGTAAAATATTCCTCCACTACTGCTAATGAATATGAATTTGTAAACTTTTAATGTCCTTGGTGAGCAGACTTTGCTTTGTCACTTCGCATCTGAAAACAGCAGCTGTGGCTGGAGGTTTGTTTACTTCCATTACGTGGTCGCAACTAAAACCAAATTGCACTGAACACAGTGTCATTTGCTACCAACTCCAAGCTCCTCTCGGAATGCCGACTTTATGAATGAATTCACTGGGGAATGCTACTGAGTGTAATAGCCAGCTTAAGAAACAAGACAATCCAATTTCCTCTTTGACTTACAGAGCAGACAGTGACCATCCTCTCTGTCCATCCACATCTGAAGACATGTCGCACCGGACCTCGTGTGACTGGAAGGTGCTGCTGCTGGTCGTTCTGCTGTGGGACTGCCTCTGTGCTTTGGAACTGAAACCCACGCAATGGCCGCTGTATTCCCAAAAGCCTTTGCTCCTCGCTTGGAATGCGCCGACCGAGGACTGTGCCCCACGGCATGGCGTCCGTTTTCAGTTGGACCAGTTCCAGATCGTGGCCTCACCCAATGAGGCTTTTGTTAGACAGAACCTCACCATCTTCTACAAGGACCGCTTGGGCTTGCTTCCCTACTTTGAGGAAGACGAAACCCCGGTGAATGGCGGGCTGCCCCAGTCGGCCAGCCTCGCACAGCACCTGGAGAAGATGCCGGAAGGTGTGCAGAAGTATATACGTGAACCCGGCGCGAAGGGGCTGGCAGTTATCGACTGGGAGGAGTGGCGCCCGCTCTGGATACGTAACTGGGAAACGAAAGATGTGTACCGCAAACATTCTCGCGAGTTGGTTCGCCAAAAGAACCCGACGTGGCCTCCGGAGCAGGTGACGAAAGTAGCCCAGCAGGAGTTTGAAATGTCCGCCAGGAAGTTCATGCTGGAGACCCTGAGGCAAGCCAAGAACCTGATGCCCAACCAGCTCTGGGGCTTCTACCTGTTCCCCGACTGCTACAACCACGACTACAGGCGCACTCTGGAGAACTACACCGGCCGCTGTCCCGATGTGGAGGTGGCCCGCAACGAGCAGCTGAAATGGCTGTGGACAGAGAGCACGGCCCTCTTCCCCTCCATCTACATGGGCACCGTGCTGCGCTCCTCAGCCTCGGGGCGTCAGTTCGTCCGGAACAGAGTGAAGGAGGGCATGCGTTTGGCATCGTCGGGCGATGGGTTGGCACGTCCTGTCTTTGTGTACACCCGGCCCACCTACGCCAACTCTCTGGAACAGTTGTCAGAGGTGATGCAACTGCTACCATACACTTTTGGTATTTTTAGCAGCATTCACTTGAACTTTAAAATGACTAATGTGTCCCTCTACTCTATTGCTCATATTCAGTGTGATACTAGTCATTTCTGAAGCACAGGATATGTTTTTTTTTTAGGTTCTAAGATAAGATTACCTCACAATCACACTGTAGATTAACAACTCAACGCCTCCCATCTCACCACTTCCACCCGTTTGTCTCTGATCACTGCATGCTGTATGGAACTATAGCACTCCTGCTTTTCCTTATCAACAGCCACAGTCCTTTCCTGTTATAGTAGCAGACAGACACCCCAATACCTCTCGTTTGTGTGATGTGGGCAGGATGGGTGTTGGTCAAGTTGAAAGTCCCGCTAACACCCGAAAGACCATTTCCTTTTGAGTGCATTAACATATAAGTGCTGGGTTTAAACTTGGCATACAGTAGCTTGTGACTCACTAATATAATATATCATTGACCCTGTTAAAGGATACATGTCTCTCTTGATTGTTTTAAATACGTTTTTTTGTCATTCACAGACTGACCTTGTGTCCACCATTGGGGAGAGCGTGGCTTTGGGAGCAGCTGGAATCATCCTGTGGGGAGAGGCAGCTTATGCAAGCAGCAAAGTAAGTATCGGCATGCCAATTATGAACCACAAAAATTAACCACTTTGAACACTAACTGTATCTTCTGGAATGTTATGGCCTGCTGTTCTTGTTTGTCATGTGCGCAGTCATTTGATAACAAAGTTCTTCCTCAGGGCTCCATTACAAAGATAGTCACATGAATGTCACATTTCAGCTAATAGGTACTGAGATCTCAATTTAAATAGAAAGCAGAAACTTGGCCATGAACAGTTTTGGTTGGAAGTGGTGAAGGGACACAGTTTTCAATCCGTGAGACTAATAAACTAATGAAAATGTTTTTGATTGACTTGTTCTTGTTTGAATTAAAATGGTCTGTCTTTGAACATGGTACGAATAAACAACAATAAAGTCTCCAGGGAACAACAATGCACAAGAACAGACATTCAGATTTTAGTCAACAGTTTGTTTTTCAGCAATGATTGCTCAGTGTCTCTTTACCAAAGTGGAAATCTAATAAGGAATGCATTGCATTGTTGTGGTGAATATATTTATTTTTGATCAAATAGCACGTCCTACACTGGATATTTTAGCAGGGTGGGTCATGGTTGAATCTATGAATTTAGTCTTCGCTAGTGGCTCGCAGGAACCTGCACATCTCGTAAAGCCTCTGTATTTTCATGCAGTTTGTCCGGAACCAACTGAGATAAATGTCCTGTGATGCATGTTCAATCAGAAAAAAATAAGAGGAAAAAGTCAAACTTAATGGTTAAATTACACATAACCACCCCCACCACCATACACCCATTTAAGCTCATGAAAGAAAAAAAGATGTAGGACAGTTTGACTGTGAATCATGACCTACTTGAATGAGTGATTTTTTTTGGTTCTTTTTCTTTTCCACGCCAGGCCAGCTGTTCTGACCTTGACACGTATCTACGGGGTCCGCTGAGTCAGTACCTCTTCAACGTCTCCACGGCAGCAGAGCTGTGCAGCCAGACCTTGTGTGGCTCTCACGGCCGCTGTCTGCGCAGAAATCCCGACAGCGATGTTTACTTGCATCTGAGTCCCCACACCCACCGCATCACCAGGCAGAACGGCAAACCGGCCGTCACCGGTGCGCTCGGCGAAGCAGATGTGGCCGGTTTTAGGAGCGGCTTTCAGTGCCAGTGCTACAGCGGCTATCAGGGGGAGGGCTGCGCTCAGACGGACCCTCTGCACCAGAGAGGGAACGCAGCGGCCACCACGGTGTCTGCGTTGCAATGTGTTATCTTACTGATTATGTCTCTGCTCCTCTGCTAAAGCACCATGAATACAGCGGACGGCCGCAATTTGTGTGTCGAAAGACGGCAGCATACATGACGACAGGTTGAACGTTTGTGTGAGTGAAAGGTGTTTTCCTTTTTGAAATTGCTGTACAACATGGATGAAACAAAGTGAAATTTTATGGGGGAAAAAAAACACTGTGGAATATGCAAAGTTTTGTTTGTTTCAATCTTCTTTTTTTGTTCCAATGATGGAGGGCTCGCTGGAAATGACCTTGTTTACATTTTTGCTCCCAGTTTCCTCTCAGTCACTGTTTCCAAGGTGTCAAATTCCACATCTCTCACAGAAAGCACATTTCGGGAGGAAGTGTGGCGAATGGGTCAATGTTAAACAGTCACTGTGTGTTGAAAGCGGAATTGATGCACTAAAATCTGGTAATAGCACAATGTGATGTAAAGTGCCTGATCTTTTTTCAACATAACCTCCCTCATGACCTTTTGTATGGAGGCAATTAAGGTGTTGCTATTTATTTGAATGTATTTTCAGGTGTTTTTTATGATATTTTCTTATTTTTGTCTCAAAAAACATGACTACTACTAGTTTTCTCGTAAGACACCACATAACTGAGTTAAAGTTCAAAAATAACAGACAGCAGCTATTGAACTTCAAAAGCACAACCATTGTACACGTATAAAGAGCGAATTTTCCTGAGACTTTGTATGTTCCACGTTTTAACTGACAATATCTCCTCTGTCTCCATGCTGTTTTCTTAAATTTGTCTTTTTGTCAAAGCAAATAAACCTCTCTGTCGAAATTCTGGCGTAACTCTCCTCAGTCACAATGACCTAACCAAAACATGGCCAAAGATACCAAAAGCAGTTATTTTGTGTATTTTATGAAAAAATAACGCTTTGAAAGTAGTTTTGAAATAATACAGATATAGTTTTATTATATGCAGTCCATAGAAAATTAAGCTTCGAGCTAGAGACGTGTCCCAACCGGTCATTGTGGGGAGGCAAAGCCAGGCCCTCCCGAAGGAGAGGCTGCAGCCTCATACCCCCCTCCTCATGTAATTGTAGGGTGCTGTTAAGCCGAGAGTTATTTTTTACTACTTTTAAGAGTTGAGCAGACATGCACTTAAATTTGGAGGTGGAAGAGTTCATTACGAGCCTTTGTCCAACAGCGATTCAGAGACAATACAAGAAATCCTTCCCAAATGACCTTGGTAAACAGTTTATCCTCAATGCCAATTACAATCAATTGAAACAAAAGGATAAATCTGTGTGTAGGATAATAGTGGGATGAGGCCTTTTACGTGCCTGTGACTTTAAATGAGGCTTCGCTGTGAAAAGCTTCCAATGTCTCTTCTGATTGGCTGCCAAAAATCCTGTGAACGTTACTCATGTTGTAACTTCCCCTTTTCCTGCATGTGATGCAGGTCATGTGACGGCTGTTTGTACACTCCGAGGGAAAACACAGAGCAAAGTAAGTGTCCAGTAGTGTCCAACATAGGTAAGTTTGTGTTTGTCATCTTGTTTTCAGTACGTTGATCTTTTATTTTAACTCATGTATTCTAATATACCTACACTGCAACGGCTGTGATCATGTGGAAGGCCATGCTGGATTCATAGACAAAATAAACAACATGCTTCCTCAAAAGGTGAATTTCTTGGTGATCTAATGCCAGGATCTTTGGATTTTGATTATTGTGAGTCCAGCTGCAACAGCTTTTTAAATGGAAAGTTGTTCAAAAGCGGTTTAAACCTGATTTTGTATCTTGTCAGATTCATGGTATGACCCATGCTGTTTTTCCTCTTCTTTTCAGCAATGGATCCCTTCCACCCGCGAGTGGGACTGCTCTTTAATCTGATCGGCCTGGTTTCGGTGGAAACGTCATCTTTTTCCCATGTGCCGTTCCTGACCGTCTGGAATGCTCCCACTGCTGCCTGCCTCTCTCGCTACGGCGTGGACATCAACCTGGGCACCTTCGACATTGTCCAGAACCAAAATCAAAGCTTCATAGGAGAAAACATAACGATCTTTTACGCTGAAAAGCTGGGTCTTTATCCCCGGTACTCCATCCAAGGGGAAGCTGTTAACGGTGGAGTCCCACAGAACGCCAGTCTGACTGAGCACCTCAGAGGCGCCGCCGAAGATATCCTCACCTACATCCCCAACAGGGATTTCCAGGGCCTGGCAGTGGTGGACTGGGAGAGCTGGAGACCAGTATGGGAGAGAAACTGGGATAGTAAGCAGGTGTACCGGGTGGCGTCCAGAGACCTGGTGAGGTCCATGCACCCGGACTGGAGTCCCGCACAGATCGATGCCGAGGCCCGGGTGAGGTTTGAGGACGCAGGGAGGAAATTCATTGAGGAGACACTGAAACTGGGCCAGCGGGAAAGACCAAATGGATTGTGGGGGTACTACGGTTTTCCCAACTGCTACAACTACTACGACGAAAGCGCAAACTTCACGGGGGAGTGTCCCGCAGTGGAGATCAAGAGGAACGACGAGCTGCTGTGGCTGTGGAACAGCTCCTCCGCTCTGTATCCCGACATCTACCTCAGCCTCAACCTGCGCGGCCTCGACAAAGAAGTGCTCCTCTACACTCACCACCGTATCCTGGAGGCCCTGAGGGTGGGGGACGAGGTGACCCCGTCGGCACCACCCGTGTTCCCCTACGCTCACATCGTCTACACCTACACGCTAGATTTCCTCTCTAAGGCAAGTGGCAGATGTTTAAACTCAATGTTGTTTCGGGATTTTTTTTAACATCATCCTCCTGCAGGAGCACCTGGTCTACACCATCGGAGAGAGTGCTGCTTTAGGATCTGCAGGGGTGGTCCTCTGGGGCGACCACGGCTTCTCCAAATCTCAGGTACAATACGTTGACACCGATTGCTTTGCTGACGTTTTTTTGTTTTTAATACGAAAAACCATATGAGCCAGCGCTAAGGCTATTTTAAACTTAGTTCTGTATAACTTACCACATGCCGGTGGCTTAAATGAGTCAAAAATACACACATCTGTGTCGCAGCGATGACCTTTTGTCGTTCGGACAAGAGGTGAAATCATTTATTTGCAGTTCTTTCAATCGATCTTGGGTCTTTTGTGCTGTCAGGCTTCTTGCGATGCCGTCAAATACTACCTTGACGAGACCCTGGGCCCTTACCTGGTGAATGTGACATCGGCAGCTACGCTTTGCAGCCAGATTGTGTGTTCCTCTCAGGGAAGATGTCAGAGGAGGATCCCAAACTCAAGGGCGTATCTCCACCTGGACCCCACAGCGTGGGAGGTGGTGTCAGAGAAGAGGCCAGCCGGGGGGACTAACTACAGAGTTCTAGGGCAGATGAGGTCACGCGAGGTAACATTCATGAAGTCCGAGTTTCAGTGCAGGTGTTTCCCAGGGTGGGGTGGTGAGAGCTGCTCCCAGCCGACTCAGGGAGGCTTTTCTTTGTGGCAGTAATCCAGTCAACATATTGGAATAATAAATGGTTGTATAATCTGTAAAAAGTGTGAAAATGAATGACTGGGGCCTGTTTGGCCCAGAGGTAGTTTTTCGCATGAGTGCTTGTGGTCTCTCGTGAATGTTAATTTCCTCATCAATGTTTTTTCTTAATTAATTACTTTTTTTCCTCTACAATGACTCAAACAAGGGACTTATGGTTACTTCATTTGCACATTTGAGATTCACTCTGCAGATTTATGCTTTTGCTGAGATCAACATAGGACGTATTTTTTTAAGTTTTTATCTGACATCTATCTAAGAGGAGAAGTTAGATAGATGTCATCGTAATAGTTTTGTGTACGTTAACTGAGCTTCTTGTTTCTGGGGAAAAAAAAAAAAAACATATCAGACACGATTATTCAAAGTCTGCAGTCGTGATGGTAAAAAAGGTTTGACGGACATCTTTAATATTAAATGTAATATTTCTTCACAAGAAAACGTTGTGCCCCTCTTCATTTAAAGCCACACCAATTGAAACCAACAATCGCTGTCAGTGCTATGATGTCTGTTACTTTTTATTTTTTATAGTTACATTTCTATGTGAAATTTCTTGGCAAATCTCTCAGTAGTCAAGATATTTCTTTTGCCTCTCTCAGCTGATTCCTAGGCATTTCATTAAATACATCAAAAATCCCTGTGATAAACTTATCGCATGATATTATATTGGAAACAACGCAGAGGTTTTGCTTGTAAAGGAACATTCTTACGTCGCATATTTGACTCAAGTATCTGGCCATGCTGAGGCCACTGTCACTAGGTTTATGACCACTAGGTGGTGCTGTGGCACAGCTGACGAGATGGCTGTGGGTGTTTGACATCACAGTCAAGAGTCAAAAGACTGAAAAAGACTCGGTATATCCGACTGGAATAACTTAATAGTCCAACTCTGCAGTGGCTGACGCACCCTGAATGCATTCAACTGTGACATCGAACCGAGGGGAGCAGAGGGGGACATTCGATTGATTTTTGAGCGGCGTGTACAATGCTTTCTTATCTAATAGCCTGGTGTTATTGATTGTAATTTCCCCTTGTGCCCCCCCCCCGAGGCTTGGCAGGCAGGAAGAACAGACTCCCACAATACCTCACTGCTTCCTACTTCCGCCTTTATCAGCCATGACTGGATTGTGAGGAAATGTGGAGGAGATGGATGTTTTTTTTTCTTAAAGCTGTGGAGAGACATTTGCAGCCCCCCTTTTTTTTGACATAAACAAACTGTCTTCGATGTTGATTGTGCCTTTTTCCATGAACAAGGCAAACTGTCCAATTGGTTTTCAGAGACCGAGGACAAAATATAATGCCAGTTCTAAAGCCCTATATTTACCTGTAGTTACTCGATAATAGCAGGGAAAAACACAACTTGGCTTTTCTACTGATTGACATTCAAAATATTGGTCACTCTGTTCATTATAATTATATTGTTTCATCCTGGCAGCCTAAAATCCTCTCTGTCTGTCCAAATAGAGAAGGGGGAAAATATTAATGCCGCATTGTTTTTAATAAGATGGGGATTATTTAAGTTTTTTGTCGAAAGTTTAACAGTTTGCAATGCACCTGTCATTCAAGATAAAAAACTTACACTTGACATTTCACAATAGTTTGAAACCGTAAATTCAGTGTCATTTGGTGTAACTCTGTGACATGAAATACAACAAAAACCCTTTCAATGTCATGACTGACCATACATGAGCCGGAGCCAATCTGATCTGTTTACCTCATTGGCCCGCTCTCTTTCCTCCATCCTCTGTCGGCTCTGGCAGGCCCTCTGCTTCTCTATCCTCCCATCTCTGCATTTCTTTATTTTGGCATCTCACTCCGTCACCCCTCCCCGGTCACGTCTTACTTTCCCCTGCTGCTCGGCCGAGAGATCGTCTCGCTCGCTCTTGGTTTAATAACTGCTTTGTCACGCTCCGTGTCTGTGTCCTTCGGTGGAGTTGACTCTCTGATCATTTTTATTTTTATTTTTTCAAAGATCTGATGCACGTTTCATGATTTATAGCCGACAGGTGGTGTGCATTGATTGGGCTGTGTGGAGTAGTTCCACACTTGCTTGCTTTGTTGCCGTGGGCTAGATAAGATAATTCCTTACTAAGATGATCATGTCCGTTTCGTAAATAGGACGCTGGCTTGACTTGCGCGCTGGAAACCAGGGGAATCGGGTGGCCCGGCTCTGTTAAATATCTAAAAATCTGTCTCCAAGAATGTCTATGGATGCCATTATTTGTCTTTGTCCTCCAGAACTGTTGAAGAGTCAGTTTCATAATGTGATTGTGGTTAAACACTATGATTGAGGTTTGATAGTTTAGAGAAAGGTAATGGTTGGAGTTAAAATTGGAATTGGAATCGGCATTGGTTACATTTGGCAAACCGTGATTTATTTGTTTGTATGAATGGGATTATTAGGTCAGTTTAACATACACAAACAACCGACTGAGAGTGAATAGGCAGTGAAAATAGTTTTTGAATCAGTCACACACATGAAATAAAAACAGCGTGTGGGAGAGGTCACGGCGCCCTATCTCTCGGGAAAGGAGTGTATATCTCACTCCTTCACGTCACGGCTTCCTATTGACTTTCAAAGTTTCGGCCGCATACTCCTGTTGTAGGTAGAATGGCTGAATACAGAGGCAATCTGTGGATTTGATCATAAATGAATGTAAAGAAAAGGATGGCCAGTACACGACCATGTGTCATTCGTGTCCGTGCGTGAAGCGCAACATGCGAGTGTGTGCGTGTATTCCTGCCGCATGCCTCCTGATGAGAGAGATGAGCTGACACACTGTCGCATGTGACATGGGCACCACTGTGCTCGGCCTCAAGAGCCGACCTGTAGAACCCCGTCAGAGCTCAGAGGATACCATAAAAATGTGAAGGCAAAGCCCCACTCGTGCACTCACTGCACCAAGGTGGACCACAGTATGTGTCTGTGCTCCTGGGAGCCATTCAGGTGGAAAATTGCACTGCCTAATCAATCACTAATGGGAAGTCTTTCCTTCAGTATAGTGGCCAATCAAAAAGCTCACAATGTGCCCTCTCCGCCAAGTGACGGCCAATCAATAGCTCACAATGTTTCTCGTTGTCATGTTGATACTGATAAAATGTAATTATTCTCTGTTTCCATGGACACACATGGATGGCATTGGGCAGTGATGGATGATGAGGATAAATAAATGCAAGCTAATGAGAAAATAACTACGGATATTGAAAGGGAATAAGCATTTTTCAACCTCGATGCCCTTTCAGTTTGTAATTAATTCAAATGTGATTCTTTTTTTGTAAGCATATAATCCATTTCAGCATTTTTCTCATTTATTTGATAGGATTTGATCTTGGCTCATTTGAATAAACATTTTGCTCCATATTAGTCCGGGTAATGAAGTGGATCTCTGAAGAAAAATGCTTTTGTTACGAGAGTCGAGACTGCTGTGGCACAAAGGAGTATCAAAGCGGTCACCTCAGCAGGGAAATAACTAATATAGAAAACAAATGGTTATTTTTCATTTTTGGACGAAATGTGTCTGAAGTAAGGAAAATGGCGTTATAGAACAGTTAAATTGAACAAGTGTAACTTTCTCCAGCTCCAACACACTGAGATAATTGTCACTGGTGTAAGAGAGAGAGAGAGAGAGAGAAGCTCTCATCTTGACTCCTCAGTGTTGCTCTAAAATATTATAGTATAAATGACCAAATTAGAGACAATGAAAGTTCAAGACAAGGAAATAACATCTCCGGTTTATTTATAAATAATAGAAAAGGTTCTTCACAAGGGGAGCAAACCTTAACTGAAACACCTAATCTGTCAAAAAAAACAGGTATGTATGTTATCGCAGAAGTTGGTATATCAAGTCAAACAAGTTATGGCACTAAACCATCTCAGTCATTGCAGAAGTGGGCACAATGAGTTGAAATAATATGAGATGTAATGTGTTTTTGAAACTAATTCTAATTCTGTTTGGTAAAATACGTGAACATTCACACCACTTCTTTGTCAGAACATTCAATCCTGAAGGATGAACCTTCTATACACAAAGGGAGAATGTGATTTAATGGAATTCATAAATCCTATTTCACCCTCTTGCTGTCAGTTCCTCCTATTTGGATGTAGCTACCGTTTTCTCTTTATTCCGGTACCTTTTATTATAAACAACCGAGTCCAGGGCCCATGCAAACACTCGGCAAGCAGGAGAAGACGCACACGCACGCACTTGTATGAATTCAAGATTGGTCCACGGGAATCGGAGATTCCTGGGTCTCAGCAGAAATGTCACGGTGAGTCGTGACCTTTACCAGAGCACGTTATCTGCTCTGATAGCGCGGCCGAGCCAGGATGGGGACCCACTCGATGCGATTGGATTTGAAAGGTTCCCATCCAAGTCATGCCCACCGGCTATCTTGCCTCCATAGTTCAGCAACACCAGCACTGGGAAACGCCGCAAAGTATCAAGGCTCTGATCTGTCCCGCCGTATCTGCATCTCCCTGCCCTCAATTAATCAGCTGTGGCTGAAGAATAGGAGCTGGGCCCATGTGTGTTCGAGAGGAGGGGACGTACGATGTGAGGAAACGCGACGCATAATGGGAACGCAATGAAGTATTGGGAAAAACAAACAAACAAACAAACGGCTGAAATGTCTCGCCTGCTCTTTTCTGTGTGTGCGAGGAGTAGAAGAGTAGGACAGGGGGGGGAAGAGGCCGTTTTTTGGAAGGCAGCATTAGAGGCAGATCTGTTGGCACAAGTGCTGACATGTGTAACTGTCACCGCGGGTCATGAGTTATGAAACTGACAAGGCCAGCTCCTTGTTTAAAGCCCAGAGATCCGAGGATGTCCTTGATGTCGGCTTGGATAGACAAATGGATATCTGCGTTACATAAACTATGCTGCATTTTAAAAAAGAAAAAAAAAAAAAAAAGCAGAGGCTGCTGCTGCTGCTGCTGCGGGGATGTTTCCCCCTCCCTCTTAGCTATTTTCCTGGGCACACTGATTCAAACAGTTGGGGCACGGTTCACTCGGCACTGCGAAAATAATGGATTTGAATGCCTGCTGCGATACGTTATCGCTTTGACCGACTTTCAACTTCAACTTGATTGTCCCCAAAGGGAAACGTGTCTTTCGGCCAGGTAAAACACAAAGCACACACACACATAAATCTGTACCCACGCACACCGTGGCGCTTTAAGCCAAGCGTTAACATCAGTGACGCCGATAACGTATCCTAATTAGAATTAAATACTGCGTTCAGATCACACCGACGGCCATGGTTCCTGCAGGCACTGGGTCACAAACCAAACTATTTGACGTTATTAACATTTTGACCGGATGGTGATGCGAGATAAAAAGGAAAGGGAGCACCAAAGTGATTAGGATACACCCCGAGGGGACCAGGAATGTGCAAACCAAATCATGCAACAGTCGTTGAGACGTTTCAATCTGCACCGCACACGCAAACCTGGTGTTGACACTGATGGATAAGACGGGGCCACCAAAGTGAGCGGAGCATGTGCATATTTGCATCTCTTGTGCCAGATCTTTAACGTAAAAAAAAAACAACCAACCCAAGATAACATCCTTAACTCTTGATGAGCACTTGACATGTTGATGACACGAGAGATGAAATAAATCCCCACCCAGACACATTCAATCTCTGTCCAGAGAAAAGAAGCTCAAACGCCTCATGCGACGGATCACAGACTATCCACTTCACCCTATATTCTCTAAGCGGTAGGGGCTCTCTTTTATCCACGCGCACGTTCCTGTGTCCCTTTTGTTTCCTGGGAAAAAAATAAAAAAAAATAAAAAAGCATGTGAGCTGCAATTGGGGGAGGGGGGAAATCCCACACAAGTGATCTTACTTTGACCTCAGTAGTGCATGGACTAGATGATGATGGATGATACTTCTGGATACTCCACCTTCCCCTCCCACCTGTGTTTGAAGCGTTCACATCAGAGGTATTGCTCACGGTAACAGCCAGGGGGCAGTAGTGAATAGTGTTTCTGCCGAGGCGCACAGTGAGCAGAGCTCTGCACCATGGTGCCCGCTTTTCTGTCAGTGTGTCTGGGCGAGGTCCCTGGGCTGGTCTCTCTTCCGAAAGCTGTGAGGAGTGAAGGGTTTAAGTGGTAGCCTTCTCAAATAAATTGAACACTAAAAATGCACCCTCGGCTGGCGAGTGCCACGCATTTGACATTCCAGAACGGATGCCAAAGAAGGCATTTATTTAACATGAATTCGATGTTTGTTTTGTATCATTCTCGTTTATTGCTTTAATCCATTAACCGCAGAAATGTGTGTTTTTTTTTTCCATAAACTTTTTTTTTTAAATGTCCTTTTCTTCCGACTTCCACAGATAATACTACTAATTATAATGCAGGGGGGGGATATATGGTATAAGGGGTTTGCCTCTGGTGTTTACACAGTGGATACTTGTATTCTCAGGCACAATCCAAATCCTCCTCAGGACCAGGCGACGCGTAGAGAGCAACGGCCCTGGATATGGACTGGGTGCCCTTGGCACCGGCACTTGGAAACTGTAAATTCCACCTGTGACTGTTTAACCGAGGCTTTCTGCAAATGTATCGTCCCCTCATGGGCGACTGATGTCGTGGCTTCCGAGCTCCATGTGAGCGTTTCATGTCGCATCAAAGGGGGGGCATTGAACCGAGTAGGCACCGGTTTTGGTTTTGTGCATTTTCGCTCTTTATGCTTAATTTGGGAAATCGGCCTTCAACGTGGAGTCTGGCTATGACGAGCCATCCAGTTGGCAGCACAGCACTTTGTGTGGGTGCAGCTGTCAGATAGGTTTGCTGAGTAACATATGTGGACACTGGCACCCCACTGCGTAACCGCCTCACCGTCAACCCATCACATGTCAGGATAATATGGTGGAGAATTCCTGTGATAATCTTTGGTGGTGTTTTTGCTCAACGCTCTTAGTTGTTATCGACACAGAACCTGGTGTCTCAATCAAGCAATTCATCTTTCCCTGTGATGACTATGGTTACTGCACCGGCAATCATTAACAAACATTATTTATAACAGGTGAAACCATTTAGGTAAACATAATTGGATTTCTCCTCACGGAGTAGCGGCACAGGTTGTGTGTGTGAAACCTGCTATTTTAGTGGATGAGTGGCAAGGTCATATAAGCATTAGAAAACAGGTAGAGGTTGCTTTTATGCTGGAAAGAAAAAAAAAGAAAAAAACGTCACTGGTAATCTTGATGAGCTGTATATTCTATATGGGTTCTGATTTGAAATAGAATGATTTTTAAGCCAAATATATATTTGTTTATTTGTCAAATTTCACCATCGTCACAACTCCCATGGCATAAATGTCTGTATTTACGTGATAAGACCAACATTATTTTCATTATTGATGACATGACTGCCATGCAACAATTTTGTGTAAATGGTTTCAATTTGATTTGGTTTGTTACGAAAAGAAAAAAAATATATAGAAAATGTAATGCCACAAATGGCAACAACGGGAATTTTAAAGTAATAAGCACCCAGAAAGGTCTGAGCATGTTTTACAGTTGGGCATTGAGAGACCGTTTTATTGGTCCAGCCTAGATTCAATTTAATGTAAGACTATCAATTACATCATTTCCATTTGGTCTTATTTTATTATTTTTCATCAAGAACATCGAATACAGCGGTAATGCTTGTGACGAGAACAAAGAGAAAGGAGTTTTTCCTTTCAAGATTCCTTTCTCTCTTTACAGTCCCATTTGGGTTTAAAAATGTTATGAAACAGATTGGAAAGATAGAGTGTCTGAACTTTCAAATTCCTGTGAAATGTCCTGCAGGTTAAGTTATTTCTGGAGCTGCAAAAGTCCGCAGTGATTCAAACTTTGATTCAGCGATGCATACTTGAGTTCACTTCGTTGATGCCTTATCTTTACCTGTGCCTTTGAGAATATATTCATTCTCAGCCAATTGTGTTGACAGCCTTTCTCACACCCTCAGTCACTGTTTTGGTTCACAGTCAGGGCATCTCGCCTCATTGTAATCCGCCCGAAATAAACCAAAGGTGCCAAGTCATTACGGGTCATTTTAAAATGCTGTGGTTTCCAAAAATCTCCAATTCCGCGAATCAGACTGAAGACCGTGAACTCCCACAGTTGTCACAAAGAAACGTCCTAGGTTTACTGCTGTCACGTCAGTCTGTGGATTACTGAGTTCAGTGGATACTGGGAGTGGCTCCAACGAAGCAGTAGTTACGGTGTCGCCATGTACAGTACAGTGTCATAACAACATCACTCAAATCAATGAATTGGACAAAACCAGGTCATGTAAGCTGCCGCGTGGCATCTGATTGGGGCGTTTCCTTCGGCTGTGAGCAGACACCGCCACAATGTTTATGTGCACGCTGCACGACCGCGGCTTTCACAGAAGTTCCGTGTCAAGGAGATGAGTCCATTCCAGAAGCCCCTTACCGCATGGCGTGTTCAAATCTCCCTGTGATGAAGAACATATTGTCGTTGAGGAAAAAAAAGGCCCCATGCGAAGCCGGGGAAAAGACGGCCGAGAGCTAAGCCGGCGGAGAGACGGCGAGAACGGACAGACAGATGGGAACAGAAAAAAAAGGGATCTTGTTGCATATTCGGTCTCACATACAAGAGCTCTCAAGGTCACGAGGATGAAAAAGCAAAACCAACCCAACGTCCCTCCTCGGCCCCCCCCCCCCCCCCCCCCCCCCCGGCCCCCCCCCCCCCCCCCCTTCATCTCCTTGTTTTTTCCCTCCCTCTCCCTCTGTCTTTTTCACTCTCCTCTCCCTGTGTCGTCTCCATGATCAGGCGGCAGACAGCGTGTAAGTGCCCTAACCCAGAGAAGTCTCCAGGAGCCCCTGTGATTGGCTGTGCACTGCAGCACTGTTCACAATCGATTAAGGCACGGTGAGCTCCCGTTAACAGCTTTTCTCTGCTGCTCCTGTCGCTTTGATACTGTCACATAGACTCCAACTTCGCCCTTAACCCTTCAACCACTGCCCCCCCCCCCCTCTCTTTGTCTCTTTCGCTCGCTCGATCTCTTTACACTTTCCCTTTTTATTTTCAAAGCCTCGGACTCCTTCTCTCTCTCTCTCCCTCTCTCACTCTATTGCCATTCAAAGACATATCTTACCCCTCTCACTCCAGGCTCGTGTTACTTTCTCTACTCTGTTTTTTTTTTTTTTTTTTTTTTCCTTGAGTTCTTACTCAAGACACTTTGAGCCCCTTCAACCCTTCACTCACCTTGTCCTGTCATCTACCATTTTACTCACTTTTCTGTCCTCAGAGGGAAAGAACAGAAGACAGACACCAACGAGAGAGATGAAAGAGAAAAACATCCTTCATGCCAATCATGAAATGAGTTGCCGTTTTTTCATTGTCTGCATACTCTCAGCGAGCGGATGTGTGTTTCTCTATGCACAGGGTCTAACCACCCAGAGCTTCAGTGGTCCTTTCGACATTGAACGCCTTCCGCTCTTTAACAACTCCTTTGTGGTGCACCGTTGTAAGTCGTGGCGCCTCCATGTAGCGAGGCAGAACATGAGTGAAAGACAGTGTGGCATTTGGGGAGATGGAGGAGCGTCTATTGCAATCCATAAATATAAACGTCATCCAATAGAACAGAGTCTTACATAGGTCAAATATTGCTGATCATATGGTTAAATATGTGGATACATTGCTGCATCTACACAGAGAATCTGCATGGATTCTGCAAGTCTTTTTTGGAAATGGAATGACCACTGAGAGTGACAAAATGGCCTAAAAATACTGAAAAGGACCAAGAGACATAAAAGACAAAAAAAAAAAAGGACAGAATCTATCAGAGACACAGGGGTTCCAGGGGAAAATGCAATTCATATTAAACCGGCAACCAAAATGTGATTTTTTTTTTCGCTTTTTGAGAAACTGTGTGTATCAACAAGCGATGGAAGAAAGTATTCCCTGCAGAAAATCACATTTTAAAACGATTCTCTCAGAAACTCTCTCAGAGGCCAACGGCTCGATGTGCCCACACACAGTGCTCTTTGATTCTCCCCCCTTTTTTTTCTCTATTTTCTCTGTTGTGGCTCTTCGAAAAAGCTTTAAGTGGCCGATAATTCTCGTGCAGGCCTTGATGAAAATTCATTTTCTGACCGCGTGCCTGTGAATATACCTGTACCACATACATTGTGACACTTTCTGCTGTTGCGTCTCTCTGTGCCTCATATGTTATCGCTTGACTGCGTTAGAGGGGACAGCTTTTTATCCACCTCCTGTTGAGTCTGCATGAGTTGTATTCCCGTTGAATTGCCACGTGCGAGGATTAAAACAAAGCAGTGTGGCGTGCGACAGGCGATGGACATCTCCGGCGCAGAATAATGCCGGACGATCCACCTGCGGTCGGTGTCTGATGCGTGCCCAAAGCCCTCCGTGTCTCCGGTGGTATCACAGCTAACTGCCCTTGATGGCAGGTGCCACATGTATTGGAGAAACAGTGATGTCGCGCTCTCGGAGCCGACATGACCTCCAGGGGCCCCCGGCTCGCCGTGCTTGTTTGGAGATGGATCTTGTTGGGACCTTGCCGGTTTACGGCGTCCGCCGCCTGGCTCCTCTCCGCCCGGAGCTGTAATCACAGCAGACTGCATGTCACAGCGCCCTGCTCTAATTGGCCTGTCACTCTGCGGGCGCTGGAGGGGAGGGGCCGGCCTTTGTGGGGATACCATGGCGACTGGGCCATTTAATGAGAATGAGCACGCTGTGACTAATGACATCCCTGAGCCCATCGGATACACTGCAAATGGACAATTTGCTGCGTTACTCACACACTCGCCACAACAATACACGAGCATAAAGGTACACACCTCGGCGTGGTCAAACCTCATTGATTCGAACAGACAGATCTCCTTCTGGCCTTTTTTTTTTTTTTTTTTCTTTCACCATGAATCAATACAAGACAAGTGGACTTTAGTATTAATGCTCAGGCTATCATCCAGTCTCATCCACGTATGCGTTTCCATCCAATGTTAATGGTTTTGTCCAATAAGTCTGCTGATGATGTTGTGTAGCGATATTAACAAAAGCTTAACGTACACATTGACTATTATGTGGGTCATTGCTCAGCAGCCCATGTGGATGACAAAATGCATATCATCCATAATAGGAATATGGATTTAATGGGAGGCGTGGTAACACAGCCAACCATGTTCACGGGAGAGTGAGAAAAAGACTCTTACTTCTCGGTCTTCCATCTTCCACCTCCTCCTATCATCCTGTTTATTGGTCCATTAGTGACCAAGTGACACCATGAAAAACCGGGATATCTATCCTGGACTGTACATAAAAATCTATCACTTCCTGGGCTGGAAAGCAGCCTGCCATATTTTCAGATTTCCCAGAGGGTAATGACACGCCAAAAACAACAGCTACCCGCAGTTAAGGATCACGATGCAGTCAAGTTTACAAGGATCGTAACGTAAATCGCAGACCCGCATTGATCCTTCCTACCAACCATGTTGAAGGTGGGCGACCTATCCAGGGTGACCTCTCGCCGCCCAAGGTCCGCTTGGATTGGATCCAGCTCCTCCACAACCTTTAAAGAGCAAGCCGTATGGATGAATGGATGGATGGATTAGGGAAAGTGTCTCGCAGGACGTGGGCAACATGGACAATCCTTGCTGGCACAGTATTGGACTCAATCAACTAATTGATCATTTCTTGTGGGCGGGGGGGGGCATATCTGTGAACTAAAGACTCATCTGTGGTTATCTAAAGGCCTCCAAGGGTCCGTCAGCGGAGGGATGACTGAGTGCCCGTGGTTTCGTGTCTGAAAAGTGGCCAAACGCTGGGGACAGATCGTCAAACCACTCAGCTCTCACTTCGGCTGCCTTTGTATTCCTCGGTGGCTCTTCAGTCTGAAAGCAGTACTTGTCCGTGCCGCAATAAATACAGAGAGCCCACAAACACACACCTGAGATGGCATGCGTGCTATTGTGCTATTACGGCTCGCACCTCTCTGCGGAGGGAAGGATTTTTCTTCACGCACATTTGAGCGTCCAGGGATGATTCGGACCGATATCTCTGAAGGGCATCTGGACCGTTTACGGCCCATGTAGCCTTTGAGAATCGATAATGACATGAAGACCCTGGGCAGCCTAATGGTGTGTGAAGGGACTGGTATGTATAAAAGCCAGATTGTTACTTGCATAAATGGTCCATGCATCACATTAGAGTAGTGAAGTCTGACTGCCGTGGCTGATCTGAACCTGGCCTGTGACCTTCGCCGGGACGCGCGTCATATAAGCAAAATCAATCACGCCGACAGCGCTCGGCCATTACGGGAAACAAATAAGATGTCCAACGCAGTCAGCCCTGTGGGTTTGCCGTGATTTACCACATATTATAAACATGTCGATGACAGTGGCACAAACACTGCCCCGAGTTAAGCGGCGGTAACAATAAACCATGACCAAAAAATTGTCAAGGGCCCCCGCCAGCGGCGCCAAGGGCCTGCGCCTCTTGTGGCCAACCTGCTACGGTTTGGTCCCTGACAGGGGCGTCCCCCTTGGTGGGGAAATTTATTGGTATGGATTTTGTGCTGCTACTGGTGCATTGAATCAGCGTGACCAAGCAGGCGGGCAGAGGGAAATGAGGCTGTTCTGAGAGTGAATTATACGCAGTCACACACTCAATTTACCCCCGCAAACCTAGTTAGTTAGGGAGCAGACACGGAGGCGTACACATGCTGTGGGGTGGCGCGTATGCGCGGCGACGTGCGCGCATTCTCAAAAGGCACACGCCCCCTATTAGTGAACAGGATGTAGGACATCGAATCAAGGCAAGAATTAAATCCAATTTCTCGTTATTATTCGTCTAGACATATGACATGATCGACTGGCAATGACGTGCATTTTTCCGAATAAAATAGAACAGGAAAAAGTGCATCTCCAAAACGAATCCAGCCATCACTAATTGAAATGGAGGTATCACTTAGATTGTGCCATTAATTTCCAGTAAGAACAAATACTCCCCATGCATATTAAACCTCCACTCAATGCCAGCCCACCACATAATTGACCGTGTTACTGCCAGCGGCCAGCGCGGACAAACAGACAGACAGACAGACAGACAGACAGCGGAGAGCTAGGCTGCCAGGCTGTTGTGTTTGATCTGGATGACTGTGTTGAAACCTCTTAATGCCGGGTTCGTATAAAATATTCATCTTCATTTCGCAGGCCATGAATCACCAAGATGTTTCTGGCCCCTCCACCCCCGCTCCTGTCCTGTGGCAGAGCAGACAGCTGTTGGAAATTAGACACCAGATTGTGTTACTTAAACCGCTAGCAGGAGCGATGCTGATCACTCCCTAACCCAGCAGGCAATCTGTTAGTGTGCTGAAACGTGGGATGTGATCATGGGTGTGCACTTGTAGTATTTAAAGCCTGGCCTCCCTCCCAAGCTCAGGCTCACTTTGAAGCATGCAGCACCTGTTAAAGTCAACCCGACGTTTAATGGACATATAATAGAAGCAGGGTTGTGACTTGGTCTAACCACTGAACTACAGCATGCTCACATTCTCACAACACAGGTATGATGACAAACGTCTTCATTTGTTTGCACCTTAGGCATGTTCCGAGACTGATGGAAATCTCGAAAATGAATCTAAATGTCACTATGATCCATCCATCATTATATTTAACATAATTCCAACAAGAAAACGTTGCGGGACAAATTGTGTCCGTAAAAATGTAACTGTTCAGAGGAGGGGTGGCCCACGCGTTCCCCGCTGGCACCCGTGTTCTAAATATCGTGTGATGGAGTGACTGTTTGGGGAGAGAGTGGCAGGGGGACACCATTCAGAGGTGCACCTGTGTTGGGACAGTGGGGTGGCGTGTGTGTGTGTGCGTGTGTGTGTGCGTGCGTGCGTGCGTGCGTGCCGGTGAGCTTCTGGTGAATTTAAAACAAATAGAAAATGAATGAAGTGTTATTTATTCCAATCTGCTCTCTTCCATTTATTTCCGCTTACTGCCTAATTTAATCAGGTTATACTATTACCCATCTTAGGTCTATTACAATAGCAGTAGTCACCGTGGAGCTCTGTCTAAAATGGTATTTATTTGTGTTGCTGTTCTTTTTAAATAAAAAAAACATTTGCATTGTAGATTGTAATCTTGAAAATGATAATATTGAATATAAAAATGGAAATAAGTAAATATGTATATATGAACTCGACAAGTAGCCCTTCGCAGCACTCGCCCCCTTGCAGTAGCTCTGAATTTAAAAAAGGTCGGTGACCCCGGGATTAGAGGATGTTGAGAGATAGATAAGGAGCGAAATAAAATCAGGCAAACATCAAGGTTTCACTCTGCAGGCACCATCGACATCAACATTTCATGTCACGATATTAAGTAAGTAAAACAAATGATAGCACTTTATAGAATTTAGGGGTTCATGCTTATCAACAGCATCTCTTACCAATTTTGAAATGAAAGGCACATTATACAATAATATCTCAGCCTATCATCTAGCAGGGAGCAGCTCTCTGTGGATGATGCCCTGTAGCCAGATCAGGTCAGATGTCAAATCCTCCACCGAGTAAAAAATGAAGAGAAAGTAAATGTGTTTCTGAAGCGGAATGAATAGGGAAACATTATTTTCACAGTAACATTGGTCTCTACATTTCCCATATTGCCCATCCTATTAATCCTTTTTTCATTGGTAGATTTGTTTGTAGTTGCTTTTAAGGTCATGATACACATTACATATTATGAACATAATTCACATATTTTTAAATTCAACCCCATACCGTACAGTTTTTTTTTTTTTTTTTTTTCCAAATGTTTGTCTTATCGAGGCATTTTTAATCAGTTGCTTTTTAAACTCTTGGTTCAGTCTATGGCTATAGCTTTAAGATCTTGTTCCACCCTGTAAATATGCTATATATGTTTTTCCCATTGGAAATGATGGTGTGTGCGCGTGCGACGATGGGCCTTGTGTCTTTTTATTGTGTGTCTTTTTATTAGAGCTGGAAGGAGTATCGCAAAACACAGTGAAACCAATAGACTCAGTCTGGTCTTCTTATCAAGGCGGCGATCTTCCTATGACATTTGGGGAGAAAATGACTAACTGCCCTGCAGTGACAGCCCGTTTGGCAAGCGTTCCCTCATAACAGATGAAATGGATCAAAAGGATACACAAGCTAATCAAAACGGGATATTAAGTATTGAACTGTTGCAGGCCTCTCGCAACGGGCAATCCCCACAAAGCCCGTAAATGCTTGGTGACACGATTGAAACGCACATTCACCTTTGGCCCTTGTTGACTTCCCAGCATTCTCTGCTCCCTCTGATTGTCACAGAGCTCACGAGCTGCGTTTTACGTCTACATTTGTGTGCAAAACCGACAACATTTGAGCATTGGTGAATGTGGCTTGTTTATCCTTCAAAAGAAACCATTAGTCAAACAAACAAAGAGCGGTATGTGAGCAGACATTACTGGCAGAGGCATTAAAATCCACTGCAACTCTCTGCCAGGTTAGTAATTGCTCTTTTTATGGTGGTAATTATTTCCTCTAAGGTGCGCACTGTTGCACACTGCAATTATACATGTGCCGCTATCTCTGTGTGGAAGGAAATGTGGGTAGAGAGATGTGGAAAGTATTCTGAATTATTTTACATTGTGTGTGTGTGTGTGTGCGTGCGCACGCGTGTGTGAGCGTGTGTGTTGTTTTTGTGTTGGCTGGGGGAGTACGGTGAGAAGAAAAAAATCAATCTGAAGTGATGCGCACTTTCTAACATGACAACAAAACACTAACAACAACAAAAATCAAACAACAGTTTGATGTGGCTCAATTTGAAAAAAAGATGTATTTTTTTTATATTGTTGTACTTTTTGCCTTCAGTATTCTCTATGCCTCGGTATCACAGCCCGGCTGAAAGACGTCGTGTGCAAGGAAACCAGCATGTAAGGCACGATAAGGCCGACAACCTCTCTCTCCGTTGCCGTTTCTTTCACAGTAGCTTTTTCTCTCTGTTCACCGCACACAGTGTGGAGCCGCAGGACCACACACCGGAAAACGCCTCGACACAAACACCTCTCGCAGATAAGGTCTCCGCCGGCAAACAGTGCAGACAATGTTTCCTGACGTTTCTCAGACGCAGGAGGCTGTGGGCGGGAGAAAAGAGGACATCAATTCACATAGGTGATTTTCTGAAAATGCAGCAGCAGCGGTACTTGGAGGTTTCTGCTGATTTGAGAAGAAGAAATCGTATTAACACCTTACTCATTGAAATGTTGATTTTCCCCTTTGACTGTAGAGTCACTGAAAACATTTTATACAGATAAATGACCCCATCTGCTCGCAAAGAGAACACTTGTATCCGTGTAGCCGGAGTTAAAGTAACAAAAAAAACCCTCTATCAACGAATAGTATATTAAAATCAACTTTTTTTATTTTTAAAAAGAAAAAAGAAATGGAAATGAAAAACATTTTTCGAAAAGAATACAATAGTTTGGAAGGCCCCTCGATCCCCCCTACAAATGCTCTAAACGAGTAGCGTGTAGGATAGGACAGGGTTCATAAGGCATAAAAGTGCCGGCCATAAAATAAACTGTACAAGCAAAGTAAAACCAAATTACCCCTGCGAAACCTTTACTGCAAATGGCTTTACAGATGTGTGTTTCTTATGCTTATGGAAATCTGAGGTGTTTTTCTTTTGCCTTAATGGACGTGAACTCAACTGCGGTGAAACACGCGACTTCCGTTAAAAGGTTGCCTGAGTGAACGCAAATTTGCCAATGTTTAAATCCTAAAGCTGCACTACTCAGTATTTTAATGTGAGCAACAGGTCATGTGACTGCATCTAAAGCGAAAAGGGCTCAATTGGAATATTTTCCGCCGGAGCGCACAGTTTTACCTTCACATTTTTCATATTGCATTGTTCTGTTTTCACAGCCCACGGCCCTGTCAGCCTTTTGAAAAGGGTTTGAAGGAGAGGTTAACGATTTGGTCACGCAGGTAAGCACTCCTTTGGAAATAGTATTAGGATTGGCCCCTCATCTCGTTATAGGGATTAACACAATGTAAGAATATGTAAAAACAATGGGCCACTGAGAGTGAAGGGACCTGAACAGTCCTGTTGGCCTCGCCGACGGCGAGGAAAATGAAGAGATGAGTGGCGTTCATTTTAATTTGGCATGTCAGGGAGACACAGTTGTGTGACTCCGCTGCTCATGTCCCACCCTTTGAACCCCCCGCACTTTTAAAACCACTGCTCCACCCCTGCTTGACTCTAATAGGATACAGGGCTTTTCCACTGATTGGGTTGCGAGAGAATAAAATTGGCTCTTAACTGTACCTCAGCGCTGAGCGGCACCCTAATCCAGCCACCCCGGCTGCCAGGCTCCGTTGTTCTCCCTCAGCTCTCCCGTATGCTGCGATACGGATCTGATCCCCTGCGCAATTTCATGCCTGCTTTGCCCTCTTCTCCTGCAGCTAAGCGTCAATTACCCTCATAAAACAAATTCTGCCCCCCTTCAGAAGCTTCGGCCGGACGCCTGACCCCCCCTCGACTCCCATATCTTCACAGCGGCCAAGTAGCCACAACTCCCTTTCAAAGTTGGAGCCAGTCGGGGGAACTCTTCAGCTCATTCTAAGCGTGCACTCCAATAAATGTCACACAATCTAGCCAACACTATCAAACCTCAACTGAATAACTTCTGGTAACATTCCGTCTGTTCGAGTAGACCGCGCACTTCTACCCAAACGCACATTTACACAAGTGCCCTTGGGGTGAGGATAAATTGTGTTATTTATTCGCATATGCGCGAGGAACGGAGTTGGATTCTTGAGAGAAGCAGACTGTGCAGCAGAAGCTGACTCACTTACTCCCTGACCCTTGACTCCCATCTCTGCCAGGCTAATCCCGCGTTAATGACTAAGCCGAGGAACATCAGGA
Source organism: Colistium nudipinnis (assembly GCA_016785305.1). Taxonomy (NCBI): domain Eukaryota; kingdom Metazoa; phylum Chordata; class Actinopteri; order Pleuronectiformes; family Rhombosoleidae; genus Colistium; species Colistium nudipinnis. The sequence goes on from JAFBJU010000612.1 coordinate 529,593, forward strand.
GGGGACGCAGCAGTCATCTTAAACAAGGAGCCCCACACACACACACACACACACACACACGCATGCACGCTCGCACACGCGCGCACACGCACACACACACACACACATATTCATGCACTGGAGCAAAAACTGCTGAACACTGTTGATTCAAATATTCAAACATTTTACAGTATTTTCACTGCAAGGACCTTCTTTAAAAGGCTCACGACAATTTAAAACACAAAACCGTCGAGGTGCGCTATTTCACTCTGAGTGTTGCATTTGATTTAAAGACTATTATTGAAAACACATGCACGCTGAAATCCTACTCAACGCAAATGCTTCATTAACTACTGCATTAGCTATTTTGTTCACGTACATGTATGGTGCTTATTTGATTTCTCTCACATAACAAATCCCTTTTTTTTTTCCTCTTTCAGTCCGTTACACGCACACACACACACACACATCGACAGTCACAACAGCTACAATTTGTCGTGCCGTCTCCCCCTGACCTTGCCCTGGTAATACACCTCACACCTACTTCTCCATAGTGCCTGCCAGGAATTTACAGAATCCCTCCAATAAGCAAATATTGACCGTTCCAGTCAATCAAAGTCATTGGTTCTTCATTACTCGGTCTCATTTAAACACTCTCATCTCCATCGCCATCGCTTAAAACTCGAAAGGAAGAACTTGACATTTTTAAAGCTCTCATTTGGCTTCTGTTAATGACTTATTGAGTATATTCCTTCCCCAGTTAATTAGCATGGAAATACAAAAGGCCCATTATGTTAAACCCTTGTGGATTTCTGTATAAACTGACGTGGCTATGAGTGTTTGTGTGCGCGTGTGTGTGTGCTGTGTCTGCTGAGACTGACGCTGTCCAGTAGGTGTACATATATTTGGGTATGTAGCACCAAAATACCCGTTTGACCTGCATGCAAATTGACTATTTTAAATGCTCTCAGTCAAGCAGGCAGATACCAAGTGGCAGGTGGTCGACATCTGCGCCGCAAAGTCACGCTGTAAATTGAAGGAAACATTGCGCACACAAGGTATTCCATCGACATAATTACTTTCACACAAACGCACATGAGCAAACACACACGCACACAAACACTCATGGTGTGGATGTATAACATCAGAGCTCGGGGATCATGCCCTTTCTTGTCGTGGGGAAGAGATAAAGAGTAAAAGGCTTTCTGCAGCAGTCAGCGGCTTCATCCTATCAGCGTCTGCTCTGCACTTATCTGCAAAGAATCCCGTGTACACATGCTGGAAACGCCATGAGATTTCAGAAGTTAATTACGGCATCAAATTAAGTGCATGACAAGTGCCAATAGAAGGCCAGCGGAAGGGGCCTTTAATCCACTCTGCCCCCTAGACTCCATCGCACCTCGAGCGCCACCTCATCCGCTGTTTACCGAATGCAAAAAAAAAGAAAAAAGAAATCCCATCTGTGGAAGGCAATCAACCAGCGTGTGGATTTACAGGACTCCATCCCCCTCACGTGTTTGTTTGTGTATTATTGAAAGGAAAGTGATGCATGATTGAATTGAATGAGTTCCCCTTTTGCAGCCAGTTTAAGGGCTAAATTTGATTGCAGTTTTAATTAACCAGCGTAGTTCGCCCCTTTCATTGGTCCAAGGGATTACAATTATGAACACAATGAAGCAGCGGTTGTTTGGTGATTTGGTGATTTGTACTCAAGTGGGGGCTGTTCAGCTGCGCCTTTAAAGATGCCAGAGCCATTCACGGCGCGGTGAAAGTGGCTTTAGTAGGAATTCAGGGGTACTTTTAATCCATGATAGGAAGGTGTGCAATCCCATATACAGTGTATATATACAGAAGCTGCAACTTGGAAAAACAATTTACTCTGATGTTATGAGTGAATTCAGGTTTTTTGGTAGAAATAACATTCTCTCATCTCATATTCAGTAATATATAGGCAGGTTATTTTGGTTTAATTCTATGTCTGTGTTCTTTAATTGTGCTCCTTTTCCTTTCTGTGTCATTTTAACGGATTAAGTCTGACAAACAACAGAGGTCTGATGAGAAATCACCAGGAAATAACTAATCATGCCGGCAATGAATCGTTGACCTTATTTTCAGTTTATTTTACCAGATTTTTATGTTATCTTGTTTTGATAATAACTAAACAACTGGTACCTGGACGATATGTGCCCGCTTGCACTGCTGTGTGGTTGTACCTGCATGAGGTCATTAATGCACAAAATGACACACACACGAGCATGTCGGTTCCATGCGTTGTTTCTCTGAGCTAGGTAAACTAGATAAGCAGTCCATTGGGATAAATTAAATGTATCAATCAAACTCTATCTTTATTTTTCCTGTAATTAATAACAATAATAATCATTATTATTGTATAAATTATTATACTTACAGCAAACTTACCTTATTACCATATCAATCAGGCTATTTTGTGAGGCCGAAAGGTTTGTTAGAGTAGTAGTTAGTAGTAGCAGGTTCCCCTCCCTTGTGTAGATGAAGCACACAGAGTTCTATAATGTGATTTCACAACCAAGGATAAAAGGCAGCGTGTTTACTATCTGTGGTCCATCTGAGCTGTAGCCTGACGAACACTTAATCTCCTTCTTAACTCCGTCCTTTTAACAAAGGGCAGGAATGCGGAAGCAGAGGTAGCGATGTAACTCTTAATTCCTGAGTGCTAGAGCCTCATTAAGATCATAGTCTGCTCTGCTGGGTGTTTAATATGACTCATTACACAAATAAACAGAGTCAGTTTACAGTGCCAGTGGAAACAATAATTGCCACTTATCAGATTAACAGTGGGTTTGGTGATAGATGAGAAAGGCATCTTAATGGCCCCCATTCAAATGAAAAATGTATTTTAACGTCTCATATTATTTGCTAAATATATTAAAACTCAATATCATAGTTTTTTAACTTCAAAATCATTGTCTTTTCTCATCCCGGAAGTAGTTTGAAATGCTGGATGACTCATCCTGCACTCTGGGGCGTGTCCTCATTTTGCTTCCAATGGTAATGCTGTCTTGGATTTTATCTCACTCCCCAGGGCTATACATTTTGCCTCTTACCAACTGGCACACCAGTGCCTACAAGCATTTGCGGAAGCGTTGCAGCTTTTGATCCCGCTAACTATTTATAACCAAAAGCTCTAATCTACCCTCAAACAATATAACCTTACGTGTTTACGTTACGTCTCAGTTTAAGGCCACGGGCGCGGCACCAACGTTGACATGCTGCTGAAACAAATGATTTACACGTCACATTTTTTAGCATCAACTTTAATACACGATACATGTTCCAATCCAAGTATTGGCCCTACTCCAATGACGGAGCATTGCTGATGTAGACATACTTGAATAATGAGTTGAGGAAGCTCGTTCATTACCTTGCACTTATGTACTTCTTGTCTATTTTTTGTTATTATCGTTATTATTATTACCCGTATTTGAAGACGTTCTGATATAATTATTGCTGGTATTATTAATAATACCTGTGTTTCATTGCCTTCCATTTCCCCTTCCACCACCATCAATGTTGTATTGCCCTTTTTTATTGCTTCTGTCCATATTTAGAGGAGAAACCCTAATGCCTCACCCGAATCGAGGGCTAAGCCCTATGGGGCAAATTGGGATTTGGGAATTTGGGCTATACAAATAAATGTGCTTGATCGATTGAAACATAGAGCGTTTCCCGCTCTTTAATTGATGCCATGGTTAGGTGCTTCATCCAATTGGTTATATTGCTGTCCTTGGCAGCAATGTCCTATTGCATTTCATGGTAGTGGCATCCAGTTTTGTCAAATGGAGCCACACCGCTGATCTCTTTAGGCATGTTCTAGACTTTGCAATGCACCGACAACACAGTCGCCTTAAGCCGCCTCTCTGGGTGTAGTGTCTTTCCTTCACACATCTAGGACCTGACATTAGACAGAGCTAATCTCGGGGCCTTTTGCCAAAACTAATTACCCACGAGTCATGGTGCTGTGACGTGGGTAAACAAACCAATGAAACCACAAAACAATACGTTGGGAAGTAGCAATCAACCTTGACATTGATTTGATGTAATCAGAGGAATACATTTGCTGCAACACACACCATTTTTGCATAATTTCGAGCCCTTGCTGTTTCTCAAACTTTGGCCCTTAGGAGCTGATGGCCATTAGGTCTGTGGGGGTTTAGGGCTTGATCTGGTGGGGCGGTGGGGGGGGGGGACATTAAGATGCAGCTTGTGGATTGCTGCATTTCGGTAAATGTGAAATAAGTATGGAAGATTATATTGTTATATAAAACTCAGATCTAATAATCTCCATTTATTTTTCCTACTCCTTGATACAAGATCAATCATTATCCTATAGAAACATCTTACGCATTACTACGCACTTTACACAATGTTCAACAGATGATGTGCACACCCAGACAAGGACATGAGGGTGAGGCAGACACAGCTCCCCCCCTCCCCCGCTGCTTCTCTGCCTGCCTCCCCCCTCACATACAGTAAATGAGCAGCACTGGTTTAGATCAGCTCCTCCTTGCCAAATGGGTTGTGTCAGCTCATAGAGAGCATCATCATCACACTGCTTAGTTTAGACTGGCACTCCGCTGGGAGGAGCGAGCTAATGCATTGCAATCTGCAGACACACATACAGAGTGCATGCACGCACACACACACACACACACACTCACACACGCAAAACACACACACACACAGAGTAATAAGATTCAACACATCAGACAGAGGTCTCCAGAGAGAAGTGGACAGAGGCTGGACAGTCTTAGATACAATGCGCGCACACACAGGCACGCACCCACGCACGCGCACACACACATACACACACACACACACAGGGTCGCTGTGAATACCGAGGAATAAATGTAACACGTTTCACTCAAACAGTGGGTTCATCAACGTGTTTTGCCACATTTTATTTTCATAGCCTTTTCCTTCTGTACACTGCTGTGATCCGGCACAGGGCCCTGGTGACCACGGTGCGTCTAATGCTGCGCTGATGAGGTCAAAGAGAGAGGGGAGTCGGGTTAATTGGAAGCTGCTCAGGAAACCTCAGGTTGAATGATGATTACAAATCCTCCAAATGTTAAACGGGGGGAAAATAGGATAAATGTAGCTTCCAGTTCAAGATGAAAGGGAATGTGGAGCGAGTGTGACGACGGAAAGAATATTCCCAGGGGATGGTATCGCTCAGAATTAGGTTATGATAGCGGACCAGATACAGAAAGGGACAATTATCACATCTCCCGTCCTCGGTGATTGATAAGAAGCCCTGTGGGGCTCGGAGTGATTTCACTACTCGCCGTGTATGTGTGTAAGACGTTCCAGACGCGTCAGAGTGTGTGTGTCCGTGTACTGTACAATATGTGCAAGTCAGGGGCAAACTACATTGGGCATGCAAATACTTTGAGGTAATGGTGAGTTAATCGTTATCTTTCATTGTTAATCGACGTTATCTTAATAATGTGCATGGCTGAGACAAAAACACAGTGGTGGAATCCAGAGCATCTCAAAAGGTGTGGAAATTGACACTTTCACATAGCCGAAGCAAAAAAAATATATATATATATATATGGTTAAACATTTATGAGGGTTTGGGGGGTTTATTGTTTATGCCAAACTACTGTGACGGAATGGCAGACCATCGCAGCGTAGCTAAGCTAACAAGGATGGCCAGGTAAGCGGCCATTGTGTTTCGACTTATGCGTCCGTACACCTTTGCTCTTTCCCGATTTATGGTATACATAGTATTTTTCCTCCGATCCTCCTCTGTTCTAATTTGAGGGCGAGCCAACTCTCCTTATTTACCGTATCATTATGTTGTACACAATACGTGTAACATGTTGGCCGGGCAGTTGCTGTTTCTCTCGGGCACTCGGTGATATCAAAGGGGATAAAAAAAAGTCGGGCCAACAGTCGGGGAGGTTCATCCAGGCGACAGGCTAAGAAAATGAACACCAGGCCAGGGGGTTGTTGGTCATTTTACACATGAATAACCGGCCGATTTCTCATTGTGGCCAGGTTTACACCGTGTGAACGCAGAGCAGGGTCATCGGTCCAATTCCCCCGGCGCAATCCCGCTGGGGCCCCGCGTTATTGTGTTGGTAGGCAGCACGCAGCGTGGTGCGGACCGATGCACAGAGGGCAGGGCTCATCAGGAAGCCCGAGCTGTCCGTCTGTGAATAAGAAGAGGGAATTGGCTGTCAATCCCTAATTAATAAACTATGCCCCCCCCCCCCCCCCCCCCCCCACCGCAAAGGGGCTGTCTGATCAATAACGGTGCGCCGCCTCAGATGGAAGCCATTCAGATTTATCTGCTAATATCCCCGGCGATAGCCAGAGCTAGACTGGGGATGACAGTGGGCTCAAAGCCCATTACCTCCTTATTTACTGTTTTAAATTCTGCCGTAGTCACAGCCAGTTGCTGTCTCCAGAGTAACAAATAGGGGTAAACCTCTTCTCTCTTCCCCGGGACAAGTCAAGGACAAAGCAGATGGAAAACGTATGTGTGTCTCCTCGTTTCATCCTCATTTTCTGGCCAGAAATGCCTTTCGAAGACGCGTGTTTTATGTGCGCTGGACGTAACATTTGCAAGTGCAAACAATCGACCTGCTCGCCATGTTCGTCGGAGGTTATTTACCATGGTCAATCCATCGTTCCCCTTTTCCCTTTTCTTCTTTTTAACAGCGTAAAATGAATGCGCCTCTAAAAATGACGGCCCATTTCAAAAGAGACTGGTTCTTTTCTCGATCCACACGTATAAGTCCTGCAGCTTTCGGCACCCCCCCCCCCTCGTCTTCGGCTGAGTCAGCAGCAGTCAGTCTTCACTTCCTGGTCATCTGTCTGCCGGGCCTGACAGCGGGACAGATATTTCCGTTATTCACAGTGATCTACGGTCGATGAATAAAGCCAGGCATACAAGCACAAGCTTTGACACACAGATGGAAAGTCTTACACGTGACGGGAAGCACCGGGTCTGAAAACATTGTTTATTCGGGTGTCATAATGAGCCCAGGTTGATGATTTATTTCGATGAGGAAAAGTAATATCTTCCTGGGGCCATCTGTGGAACATATTCAGTGCAATCTTCTTTGCGTTAATTACAACAGTAAAACGTTGAATTTATTCCTAATTACGGTGCTATTTTATTTTGTTGTGTCAGTAAAACTGTAGATATGTTATTAGATATTATAAATGGCTTTTAGAGGGCATCTGAAGATCAGATTACTCAGCATGAAACTTCATGCTGAAAAACAGATGCGCATTATATTACAATTGTTGAAGATTCAGGGTCTTTTCAAGTCCATATCTTGTAAATCCTTCAACTTTACGGAACCACAATGTCTGTGCAGGGAAAGAGGAACCTTCCACAACCCACACTTTGTAGTTTTGTCCATCATTCCGAGTCCTTACAGCATTGTACCCACTAAGATATTTGTTCAAAGTCAGATGTGGCGAGAACCATGATATCAAGCTAGTTTTTAATAAATCCTCAGTCCAGCTAAAACCTGATTTAACAGTATAAATGCATTCAAGAAAAAAAATATCACCCAAACTGTATTTCTTCGTCTTTGTTAACATTAACATTTTTTTTTTTGCCTTGTTACCTAATCTCAGCGCCAGACATTTCTGACAGCACATATTTGTATTTGTCATTTATCTTGTCAAAATGTTTGGGGCACATTTCATCGCGGCGTGTAGGTCATCTTAAATGACAGAAACTATGGTCGAGCCATACAAATACGATGAAAGCTGCACTAAAACCTCTCTTCAGGGAACCATTTTAAGGCATTTTCGGGGCAGATTTTTCTTGCCATGCTCAGCCTCTGTCATTCACTTTCGAGGTGTATGAACAGGACATAAACTTCAGGCGGTCCAGGCAGGGGTTTTCCCATAAGCACTCGGCCACCCTCCCCATTCTTGGTCAGTGGAATTGAACTGAATTATCACGACATCGGGGGAGGGATTTTAATTTGAGCTGTGCCTCTGTTTGTGCTCACCCTTCTTGTTAGAGCCGCCCTGCCAAGCTAGCTTTCCTCTGTCTTATCTCTGCTGATCACTGCGGGGCGATTACGGAGGCCGGCCTGCCACACGACGCCGCCGGCACACAAATTCACGGCGTGAAGTGGGGGGGGGGGGGGGCGGTTGAGGAACCAACGAGATGTGGGCTTACGGCTCGATCGCCGCCCGTCAGGACCCGGGGATTATTTTGTATTTGCTTACAAAGCTTTAAAGGGACAATTTGGAAGAATGGGTGACACGTGAATGGTATAAACATATTTGCAAAATAAATCGGAAGACGGGTGAAGGTGCAACACACACACACACACAAAAACACGCGCATGCACAAACACGAACACACACACACGGGTCTATTAATCTTCTTTTTGGTTCAGGCTTTAATCTCCTGTCTGCTACTGCTCTGGCAGATCCCGCCTCTCAGTTTAGTAATAACAAAGCGCTCGGAGATTTGTGAAGAGGCTCCAAAAAGGCCGCGTGCATCATAAAAGCCAGTTTATCTCCGTTGTAACCTTGGTGCCGGGGTGCCGCCTGTTAACAGAGACGGTTGTTATGTCATGTGTTTTGCGATGGTTTTGGTGGTAAATTACAAAGGCCCCTTTTTTTTTGCAGCCTCATTCATTTTGGAAGACAATTGTCAACTCTCATCACGTGTACTGCCCGTGTCCGCGTCAGGCACTAAGCAAGAATACCCTCCGATTTCTGGTACGTCGGTGAAGTTATGGTTTACGAAAACCTGTGGCGCGATGTTGACATATTAACTGTTAAAAAGCCCGATGCTTTGTCAATGATAGACATACGAGCATGGCTGAGGCCTGTTGACTTGTGTGTGGATGTATTTATATCCGAGCTATTAGTTTCGTTGAGATAAGCGTCACCTCGCTGCTCACGGATCCGGAATATGCCCTGCACAAATATTTATCACTAAGTGGCGTAAGGCTAATACAACATTTCTGCAGAGGCAGGCGAAAACACACAGCCCAGTAGTCTTGAGGCCAATCCAGAGGTGAAAGGAGACACCCGCCATGGAGACTGTGGGGAGTCATGTCTGCAGCCTCACTGACCCAGCGGACCATGTCCCGGCACTGATACTTTGACAGATGATATATCACCATCAACCCCAAGATCTTATGTTATGACAGCAGGAAAGATGGCATCAAACCGCCGCAATGTCCACAATCGGTCACGCACACACATGCATGCGCGCACCTACACCTACACGTACACACATGAACGAGATCACAAAAAAATATATATATATCCACACGCTTTCCCATTAAAAAAAACGTTATAAGGCTGTTCAAAAATGAAATACTTTTGTTCCACTTTTTATATCTACTTTAAACAAAATATTGGTCACATTTTATTATTGAAGTACCATGCATCTGCCACTAGATGTCCCACTCCATTCTTGTTTCTAGGCCACGCGCGCGCGCACGCACGCACACACTCGTGTACACGCAGTCACATGCAAGGTGCACATGGTGTGTTTAATATGACCAGCCTAGCCACTCTCTGCATGTGTTACTGTCTCCTCTGGGAGGACAGGAAAGCATCTGCCTCCCTCTGTCTGTATAACCCATTTCTGGGAAAGCAGCCAAAACCTGTGGAGGAGGACACACACACACACACGCACACGCATGCCCGACCGCCCGCTCAGGTTTGAGTCACCACCGAGATAACCCATCACCCCCTTACCCCCCACCCCCATGTTTATGGCCTAAAAAGGACATGGATATCTTATTAGATTTCAGTGTTTGCTGGACAAGGCGTAAAAAAATATGTTATGATAGCACTTAACGTTTCACGCAAACACTTTTATAAATACTGGGTATTATAAAACCATTAGCTGTAATAGGAAAAGACTTACACGACACTGGCTTCATTATGGGGCTCAGAGGGAGCCTTCCCACCTACAGACCAGCTCTGTATTTCACCTGGTTGGTTAGTTTTTTAGTTTGTAGCGTATTATTTTTCAGTGCGGTGTGCTCTAGGGAATATGTGCCCTTTGGACCATGGAGAGCCCTACATAAAGGCAATACAAACATACAAATACAAAAAATACTCTCAAATCAAAGTAATAATGGAATTTGTTATAATAATAAATACGGCTGCATTGATGGAGAAATAAGCTAACAGGAGCGCGTCGATCTGTAGACCCAAAATAAGTTATTAATCAGTTCATGCCCATCTCCACGTAACAATAATAATAATAACAATAACTGCCATTTATTTACTTACAATGTTTATGTTTCCTTATCTTTATCATTTTATTGTGTGTATGTTTTTAATGTGTGTATGTGTTTTCCTGTTGTGTTGTGTGTGTGAACAAATACATATTTATCTCGACACAGATTTTGAAGAATAGCTGGAGATGCTGTAAATGCAGTGATATATGGTATTGATTCATTTCGATCCTTGACTTTATAAACAATATTAAATCAATCAACCAATTGAGATGCGACTGACTGATAGTATATCGTCTACACGTAACAGTCCCACTCCTTTTTCATGCAGTGTTTACCTTTATCAACCGTAAAAGCCATCGAACATGTCAGAGTGATGTCCGAGTAGACCATAAACCCTGGAGGCCTGGCTCCTGCCTGGCCTGAGAAGGTTGGCGGTTGTCATGCAAGGTGAGGTGATGTATTGGACTCTTTCAGTCACACTCCTGCGTCTCACTGCAGGCCATCTATTTCCTCATGAATTCTCAGTCACTCTCTTGGGTTGTAAAATGTGCCTGTTTGAGTGCAGTGCAGTGTGTGTTTGTGGGTCTGTCAGACGGAGGAGAATAAGCTCCCGCATGTGTGTTATCTATTAATTCCTTCATTAAGCCCTTATCGCCAGTTTTAATGCAAATTAAGATGTGCTTTAATGTGACAGCAGGGCGGGCGAGCAACTATGCACTTCTCAATCCAGAGTGACAAGAGAAGAGCAGCGAAGACCACATTCAGACAGGACCACCCACTCGCCTTATCAAACCACCAAAGGCGCCACAGGCCTGTTAGTTTTGCCTCTTTAACAAAGACACTGTTTAATGTGCTTTAAACGCAGACACCAAGTACTTTGCTCACTGCGAATGAATGCAAGACCAATTCGATGTGAGCATTCACAGTGGAGCAAGAAGGAGCTCCCTATTTACTTTTCCACCCAAATTCGGTCCACTTCAGATCACTTTATTTCATCGGATATGTGAAATAATATTTCTGCCAAGGAAAGCTTTGGGAAAACAAGGTTTCCTGAGTCCCACTTGCACTGGGAGATGAGTTGAAAAATAATCACGAGGACACAGGACAGGGTTCACATGATTTACATGGTGTAGGACAAGTAGAGGTCACAGCTTTCTCTGAATGTAGGTCAGTTGATGCAGTTGACGGATGGATGGATGGATGGATAGATAGACAGATAGACAGATAGATAGATAGGTAGATAGATAGATAGATAGATAGATAGATAGATAGATAGATAGATAGATGGATGGATAGGATAGGTGCACATACATATAGCAACACAGACAGGTGGGCTTGCTCAACCTACCATATGGAGCGAGACAAAAGTTTTGCAAACACTGTAAGGGGTCACACTGAACCCTTTTCTTTTGAATTTTAATGAGGTAGCATTGACAGGTCTGCAATATGCAGACTCAGCAGATGGCTCACAGACAGTGATGTGGGCCAGTGGACTACGGGCCTTCTTTACAGCAGCTGGTTGAGAACTCTGCTCTGTGCATCAGCAAATAGAGAGAGAAACAAGACAGAGAGAAAAGGAGAGGCGTGACATTGAGTTATAAAAGAAGATTGTGACGCAGAGTAAGAATGTGGAATGATCATTTTAATGTGACTTGAACGCACCTATTTTCATAAATATGTGCTTATTTTCTCAATTAACTACTAATTAATTAGCCGACTTCATCGTTACGAGAAATGACCTGTAAGTAAATCCCAGAAATGTGTATAATTGGCCCTAACAATTTCTTGAAGCTGAAGATAGGCCATTTAAATGGTATGTTTTGTCTGATCAAAACCCCAGGATGTTCAAATTAAGATCATTTGAATGAAAATGACTCAAATGATTATCACAATTCAACTAATTGGTTAATTGACTAATCGTGAAATCCTGGAGGGATAAGATGGGTAATTCATTGGTTAAAATGAGAAAGTAATTTCTTTAATGTTAGTGTCAATAAGACTCCCGGGTTGCACTTAACAAGATACAACCAAAGTTCTTAATGCTCCTAGATGTTGGATTCAAATCAGCTGTATAATCACGTGTGCTTAATACATAAAATAAATAAGTCATTTGAAGCCCCGCTGAATAGCAATGGTCCAATATATGTTGGCTTGACCTTGCCATGAACATCTTTTAAAAATATGATCTTCAACAAGAGACTTCTCCTTCAGCACGCTACTTCCTGTCCTCTCCCTGTGTGGCCCCGATGTTGCTTTCCCTTCCTTCACTTTCCCACTCTCTATCCTTCTCAATCCCAGCTTTGATGTATGCACGAAGGAGGATTTCCTGAAGACCAAAGAGGCCATTACCCAGGGGCCATTAGGCCTCTAGTAGAGCATGTCGATGAGTGCTGAGTCTTGCTCTGTTTTTTCAAATGCAGCCACTTGGTCTATGTGGCCGCGGTGGTGGGGGACTCCCTGAGGGTGATAAAATGTAGCCTTAAATGTATACATCTCTCTCACAAATACCGTGACTACGTTTGTAGCTCAATGCACCCTTTGTCTGCCATTCTCTGCCATTTAATATAGCAGTTGTTTTTCTACTGTTGCATAGGAAGAGGCTGGGTCATTAATTGACACTGTTGTTCTTTCATGCAGACTAGGAGAGAGGGGAGTGAGTCATCACCATCAGGATGAAACGCTCTGACATTTGAGCATGAAAGTCCCAGAGTGCCTTGCGGCACAACATGCTTGTATTTTACAGTACAGGAGGTGCATAGAGCACTGTGGTCTGAATACGATGTTTGTGTTGATTGTGGCAAAAGGTGTTAAAGACATTAAGGTCATAGCCCCCATTACAGAACTAACACACAATCAGGGGAGATATACAGATATTCCCAAGAACAAGGAGGAATGTGCGGCGTGGACGGGATGCTACTTGCCTGTTGAGCGGATGACACAGAAGGGATGGTGGGCTGCGAGGTGAGCGGACAGTAAGGGCACGCCGACTTTTCTCTGTTGTGGTGGGGGGAAAAACAAACGCCCTCAAAGAAAGTGTGGCGAATGAGAGACAGTATATCAAGCTCCCGCTTTCAGAGAGAGCACTCGAGAGGGCCATTGAAGTTTTGCTGCGAGCACGGGGAGTCTCTCTCCGGGGCAGCTGACTCTTATCGAGCGCACGGAGTGCAACACGTAGTTCCTCCCTAATCAGAAACACCCAATCTTAGCCTTCATCCTGCCGACTGGGCCGGATTTAACATGGAGTGAAACCTCACTTTTCTGTCCAGCGCAGCAGCACGTCAGCACACAGGCCGCCCGAAGAACACACAGGGGAGGCGGTTGGTGGAGGGGAGAAAGAGATGGATAAGGTGGAGAAAAAGGAAGATAAGCAGCCTGTATGGGGAGGGGGGGGTGCGCCTTCGCCGGTGACTTCCCCGAGGCCTGGAGACAGGAGAAAACAAGGAGTGATTAATTTGACTCCAGCCTACTTGGCCTCTGTCTGGGGGAGCGGTCCCCATAGAGGAGGCAGGAGTGCGATGCAGAGCAGCGGGGCCCGCCTCCTCCCTATCTGATCCCATGATCAATAACAGATAAACTGCACGGCCAATGAGAGAGGTGCCGAGCGGGAGTGGCCCCGCCTCTTGCCTGCTGACGTCACCGCTTGGGCGATTGGCAGAGGTCATCGATCTGTGTGTTTTCACTGAGCGGATCCCTAAGGTGGCCTGATTGATCTCTTCCAATAAAGAGTGGATTGTGTACGAGCGTCACGGCATGTCCAATGAGATCCAAGGCTCTTCGGTGGCCATCGCCTCTTTTTTTATCTGCCAACCTGTGTCCACCACCACCACCACCAGCATCCAAACAAACACGCAGATGGAATTTAATTTCCTCGTGAGTTACTGGTAGGAGGAAGTTAAAGTATGACAAGGCCATAAATGAAAAACGATGGCTTGATTTGGTTGCCAATCATCTGCAACTTCAAAACACCCTGAGGCATCAGTGGACCGCTCTATCTGTTATGGAAACCTACTTATCTGTGCATTAAATCCAATAAGTCCAATTAAACGTGCAGTGACTGGTTTCCTCTGGGCCCCATGTGCCAGGTAAATGGAAATAAGTTTGCCTGACGCATCTTTGAATGGAAGCAGAAAAGGAAGCGGTGGCTGTGAGTCAGCAGAAATGTTTCGTAGGAGTCAGCCGGCCTATATTTTATTCCACCAGTATCTTGTTTTGTTTCTATTATAAATGTCATGATAGGAAGTGTAGTACAGTAAATTAATGTGCAAGAGCAGCGATCAATTAGGGTTATTTTTCTCCGCATTGGGAATAATAATAAATCAAAACAACACTGTCTCCTGCTTTTCCGGCGGTGATTTGTTTGGAGAGGTGGATGAGAGGGATGGTTTGCTCAATATGTCTAAGAAATTAGTGACTCTGGGGAATATTTTTTATTTTTTGCCATTTCCTGAGGAAAAAAAACTATAGATATTTGTTTTGACGGAATGATCAATGGCATCCAGGTACATGAGCAGAGGTTCCGCCGCTGTGGCTATTTATCCCCGCCATCGGCAGGGTTTTTCCTCCCCTGCCGAGGTCTGTGCCCTGCAGTGTGTCCTTCATGCCAAAACAGGCCGTCTTCCCTGCCAGTGAGGAGATAGAAATGCTGCGCTGCAACCTTCCTGACTGCTGTGTAGGTTCTGTGTAGCAGGGCACCTGCATGTCCCCTGCTGACTGACAGAGCCAAGGACAAGACGGCCATAAGACCGGCTGTCCGTGCCCAGCAAATGGCCTGAGCGTTGTGAAGCTCACCCAGGAGCAAATGACCAAGTCTCCTGCACCTGAAGTGAAAAAAAAAAAAAACAGCCCATGGCATTTTTTGCCCTGCCCCTGTGTTTGCAAATGACTGCAATGACCGCCTGTCATATTGGGGACACACCTGGGACAAATTATGTAAGCATCTCTAAATCTTTATTGTGGGTTTTCTATTGCATGGACAGGCCTGAAAATGTGTACCACCCACTGTGTCCTCCAGTAGGAACATCAGAGAACAAACAGACGTGCGTCAAAAAGATTATAATAAGATACAAACAGGTACGTGGGAACACACACACACACACACACACACACCTACACGCACGCACACTAACGCGCACACACACAGATCTGAGGTGGAGGCATTCTCTCTCCAGGGGGTAACTTCATGCTAAATTTGATTTATTCTGAGGTTTCGGTGCATCTGTCCTCCTGGTTTACGGCTAAAATGAACATAATCTAACATCATGGCTTCCTTAATTTAAAATGTAACCCCACCTCATTTAAAAATGTAATGATTATTAAGAGGCTTTCATACATGGGAATCAAGGAAACCTACACTGTGACAAGTCTCATCTCAAATGCTTTAAAGCCTCCTTCATCTGAATGGCATGGAACTGTAGCAAGGTATCTTCAACAATAGGTGATTAATTCTCCTCGCATTCACTGACATGTTCGTCCACTGGACCAGGCCTGTTAATAAGTAGAACAAATGTAGTTGGAGAGCAGCCCCAAGATGATTGCTGGATGTTTACACTCCAGTTAATACAATCCGCCCCTCCAGAGCCGTGCCTCTAATTACCAAAATAAAGCCTTGCTTTCTGCTCCTAATCCCGAGTTTGGGGAGGAAACAGTGCATGGAGAGTGTGGACCGGAGGAGGAAGAGGATGAGGAGGAAGAGGCCTGATGCACGCCCCCGTCTGTCGCACATGAACACGCCGTTTGATGGTACGTCAACAAATAATACAGGAAGTCAGGGACTTTAATCTCAAAAATAAGGTCATCCGTGCGACAACAACAAAAAGCTTGAACGCTTTTCTTTTGTCAGTTGGTCGAAATAGACTTTTTATATATACACAGCAGCATTGTTTGTCCATGTTGTTGCTGATTTAAGTATCCACACAAGTGGCGTGCCAGTGGTTTGCTAAGGGCAGCTACCATAGTTTATCACAGTCCTCTCGCCTTGTGCATTTATTTGAGAATACATTAATGTTTTTTTTTAAGCATGCAGCCCTCCCTTCAGTGATATAGCCCTAAAAAGGGAAGAGGCGCTTTTATTCTGATAGGTGCAGATGGGAAGACGCTGTTGCTCTCGTGGCTAGCTTGACTCTGTGGGGTTGGTACATTGGAGAGTGTGCGAGAGAGGAGTCAATGTGCGCGGCGGCAGAGAGGGAGGGAGGACACATCATCATCATCAGCAGCAGAAGCAGCAGCAGCAGCAGCAGAGCTCCTTCCTCATCCTGGTCTGCCGTGTCTCCAGCTGCCAGCCCTCCGCGTGCATGTGTGTGCGCGCGCGCGTCTCTGATTGAGATTTCACTGCCGGCTGAGGTGTCCAGAAGCCTCCGCCGACCATCGCCTCCCAGCAACCCACTTTCTCCGGAGCTCGGGTTATTCTTAGCTCAGCAGCGAGAGACGGTCCTTCCGGTCCCTCTCTTATTTATCCCAGTTTCTTGAATATTTAATGGAAAATGGCGATCTGCGCGCTGTCGTGTGGCTTCTTCTGCCTCTTCACAATCCAAACTCTCCTCATCATATGTGTCTCCACGCCGACACACGGGACCCACCTCTTCCCCCAGCACTACACGTAAGTACCCGACACCTTTTGTGGGGGGTTAATCCGGGGTGCGGAGCGCCGATTCAAGGACAGGTGGCCCCGACAACACACACATGCACATGCACACGCACACGCACACACACACACACACACACACGCCGTTCACCACGGTTCGAGGGGAGCCGCTGTCCCTGATGTCTAAACACGCAAACACACACGAAGCTTCCGTCTGTGATGCTGCGTTATAAACATCACACATCCATGTTTGTGTTGCTGATGTTGTTGTTGTTGTTATTGTTTGTAGTAACACACAACCCATAGCTCCATTCGATGTGACATGTTCAACCAGGAAACGGCCCACGGGGAGCACGCACAGGTGCCACAGGCAATCAACACAGCCGAGCCAGAATAGATTGTATTAATTTATTTGTCGATTCATTCTTAGAACATCCATAAGGCAAAAAACACGGGATGCGTTTGTTTTGGTGCCACTGTGGGGCTGAAGAATTAGGCTCGATAGATAGACTGGGCTGTAACGAGGCTATTCCAAGAGAGTGCTCCAGTGGATAGCACACGCACCGTGGAAATAATCATGTCTATCCCACAGCAGGATACACTGGTGTTTTTTTTAAGCGGATAATGTTGACTCAGAGAATAAACCAATTAGTTAATGCCGCGGGAGCATCAGGTCTTTAAACCTTCCGTTAAAGTCCTCGCGTCTCTTGCTCATTTATTTCTCACCCCAACGAAAAAAAAAAACTACTCGCCGTGACCCTTTTCGCTACATTGTATCCCAGCCCTTGTTTAGATGTGTTGTTTTGTTTTAAATGTATAAAGGTGCGTGGCTTGTGATAAATGATCGAAGGCCGAATGAGACTATCTGCGCATCCAGCTCCTGTGCGGTAGGAAAACAGTTTTTGGACTTTTTTTTTTTTTCCTAACCCACACCTGTAGGACGTTGTGTGGCTGTGATATTCCCACTCAAAGCGCAGTGTGTGTCCTCTTCACAACAGCACTCGAACAATTTAACCTTGAACGACACTGCTGCCACAATTTGCCACCTGTGCGTCCTCCAGCGACGATCGCCGAAAACGATAACCGAAGAAATACACATTTCCGTACCGGCGTAGCTTGGTTTCCAAAAATGCTCGTTCGGATTGTAAAGTTCGGCGACGAAGTCTGGCTTCGAGCGTGACGTGTCCCGGTTTCCTGGTGATCTGTGAACACGAAGTGCATCCAGCAACGACGGTGAGACGGCGGGGTTCAGCCGAGGTGACGGGAATCTAAATGCCTCCTCCCCGATGCACCCACGGGCCCATGTCCCCGAAATCTTTGGGGCTTTGTTATTCTGAAGGGGCCAAGGTGACTTTGAGAGGAGAACCCGTTTCCCTTGATATCACTGCTGATCTGACTTCGCCTGGTCCCTGCTTTGACTCCTGACACCGTCGCGCAAATGCATGCAGAGAATTTCTCCTACATGATCATTCCTTCGAAGACAAACCATGTTAAATGTATATGTTCTGAGGTAGAATCTGTCTTTTTTTACGACGTCATTCAACATCCCCTCTACTGCGAGTTGTTTAAAATTGCATACGTTTTGTCAATACAGAATTATATTTTGTGAAGGAAACAATTATTATTATTATTACCAAGCCTGCCCACTTACAGATGAAAATAAGTCCAGGTCTGGTTATGTTGACCGTATTATTTCTGGCCCTCTCGAGGGTTGTAAAAACTGGGACTTGCGTCACCCACGTCTCTGTGCTATTTGCAAAGTTTGATTTCAATTTGACTGTCGGCTAATTGAAGTGTATGGCGGCCTGCTGCTGCCGTCCATCATCAGGTGTTTAGATCTGGCGCGCGTGCACACACACACACACACACACACAGGTTTGAGCATGTGCATGCTGATATTCTAATTGCCCTCAGCCGAAGTTCATTTAAAAGGGCAGAGTGTCCTCTAGTCCATTTTGGCTGCAGCATCAAGAATGTGTACCTTTTTTGCATCTTGTACTTGGTGTAATATAGTTTGTGTGTTTGCGTGCGTGCGTATTCTCATTATTGTATGTGAAAATAATACATCATTTTCCCTTAAATATATTTCAGCATTGCACATGGTATGAGCTACATTGCATTGGCATCATTTTTGCCATATCCAAAAGGCCAAGAGACCAATGGCATTGTTCCACTAGGACAACAAACTACAAATCGCAGACTTTCATGCAGTGTTCAATGACAACATTTTAGGAGACATAATAGCTTTCATAAGAGGGAAGGTCTCAAAGCATTTACTTAATATTAGGCCTGAGTTGTGCTCATCTCCTGCCAAATCACCATCTCCTTCTCTCTGTCGTTATCACTGAGCGAAGAGGTCCGCATAGGTGGGACTGTGATTTATTTTGTTCACATCTCCTCTGAATTACAAGCAGTCCAACACACAGAAGGAATTCCCAAGCGCATCATTGCATTTAAATGTTCATTGTCAGCCTCACGTGATCTGTCCCGATGGAAGTACGTGGTGGTGAGGTGGCGTGAGTGATTATTTGGTGTCTGTCGGTAAATGCATTATTGATTATACTCGACGCAGGAAACGTCATGATGACTGAGAAATGAAAACATTAGGAAGGAGGGGTGACATGGCCAATATTTGCACAGCCGTGTCTATAGGCTTTTGAGATGTAGGGATTTACATAAATGTTTAACTTTATGTGAGACAATGATATTGGGATACATTCGCCAGTCACTTATATTTCATTGTTGTACCTGACATAAGCACTATTTTTCCATGTAGTAGAATAAAGATCGTGACAGTGTGTATTCAATTCAAAAAATTCAATTTGAGCAGGGAACAAAATAAATGTTTAATATATATCTTGATACTTAATCAAATATTTAAAAAAATATCACGGTGAAAATGTTTAACTTGTGTTCAGCCCATTGTTTGCTTATTCTTTTAGAGAGATTATATGAGAAGTTTTGAGAGAAAAAATATAATATTGTCCGTCTCTAATTCACACTGAGATCTGAATGAGGAACTGTCATTTGTTCCTTATCTGTGTCCTCTACCCCTAGTCATATAAATAAACAATATTCCATGAAAGAGAAAGTGTCATAGCCAGTATTAATATCAAATCAAAAATATTGATAAATTGTCTGGGTCGGTGGTCGTTATTGCCAAGACATGGGCAATTTCCATATTCTTACAATTTGAGACATGAGCATTGGGACATCTTTCTGAATTTAATTTCTGTCAAAGCACTATTTGCATGTGTACTGTATGAGTGCGTGCGTGTGTTTGATACATGTAGTCTAATGAAGTTGCGTAAGGAGTCTGCCTGGCTCGGGGACAGAGGTAATGTCCCTCACTGTTAGTGTCACTGCTTTCTGCTCTCTCGGGGTGGCCTCTTCCCCGGCCGTCCCGCTCTGCACAGTGCTTTTCGTCGAGGCCCTCTTGCCTGCTCTTAATCCTGTCCCTAAAAGCGCGACCAGTGCACGCACACATGTTTGCTCCTCTCTTACTCTCCCGACGAAGGCCGCTCAGGCTCTGTGACTACAGTGAGCGCTGGCACCGCCCGGCAGATTTGTTGCAATTTAATAAATCTGTCTTCCCTCTTGTCTTCTGAGCAAATCTGACATTTAAAGATGACATTTGTCTCCATCATCATATTAAAAGACAAACGACTCTGTTGTGCCGTCGATGCTGCTGATTAGCTATCTGCAGGCGGCTGAAAGGAAAAGGTTGGCACGGAGTCGGTCGCTGGCTCGGAAACGCGCGACAGAATTCATTCATCTGATTGGGACGGAGTGAGACTTGCTCATTGGCCGTGCACAGGGAATTGTTCAGTGTCTATCCAGGTTGGCAGTGCGGCCTCTTGCCGCAGCTTGAAAATCATCTAATGAAAATTTCGAACCATTAAGTCATTTGTTGCTTGCTGGGAGATATACAGTACAGTGATGAGCTCCAGTCGTTTGATCTCTTAATTCCAAACTTGGCTCCGTTAACCGGAGATCAGCTCCTGCTTCGGGTGCACTTCTGTCAGACCAGAGCAGGTTTATTACAGAGCCGCCACTCCCAACTGTGCCAAGACAGTCCTGCCAGAGCCCACCAGATATATGCAAGATGTGATTGGGAGAGAAGGGCCTGACGAGTAGCCCAGACATTAGAAGAGATGGATGGTATGCGTTCCAGATAGGGATCTGGCAAAAGGGGGGGTGCGGAAAGATAGTCGCAGGCTGGCAGTACAAACACGTCCTACCAAATGCTTTGTTATAGAAATAAATGCTTGTGCAATGACATGTTCCTGTGATGCTGTCAAAGGATGTATCGTGAAAATGTCTCATTTCACTTTCCAGAATGATTCACTGGGCTGGGCGCATCGAGAAGGAGCTGGAAAAGGTTCTGCAGCACGTCACCGGAACTCAGCAGATGAGATCGGTAAGTTGACGTCATGCTTGCATGGGACGCGCTGCATTTCCCTGCATTATTAATTTGTCCGATTTTTCTGGGTGAGGTGGTGCAATATAGCCTCAAGTCCAAGTGTGCGGCGCTGTGTTTGTGTTTAAAAAAAAAAAAAAAAGGGATTCAGTATCAAACTCTTTATTCTAAGCTTGTATCTACAATCTTATGAAACAGTGGTTTATAAGTGAATGCGTCATTTCAAACAGAATCAATTAACCGGCAAAAAAGCCCCATTTCTTAAACGAATCAAAGCAGGTTTAAGAGACCTTTGGCAGAAAACGGCGTCGGTTGTCCGTGGTCACGTAGGACGCTGTGTTGTAGCACGTGGTTGTCTCGTGTCGGAGCAGATGGTTGCGCAGAGTGTGATTGACACCATTTCGTAATACTTCCTGCGGTGGGCGCATGCCTACTGTGCTTCCAGTGTTTATAATGCACCCTGACATAAATGCTTCATTATTGCTGTATGTGTGTGAGTGTGATTCACTCAGCCGGTACGGGGCCTGTGGCAGCTTTAAAGCAAGCAGCGGCAGTGCTTCGTGGGATGGTTCTTGGTGTGGTCATAACATTGATGGATCCCAGAGAGGAGGAAGTGAAATGACAGGAATAGTGCTGGTGTAAAGGTTAACGACCATTAGTGGGCATCGGTCGTGAAACCCAGATTGCATGACAGAGGTAGGTAGATTATTATTATTTTTTTAAACGAAAATAAACAGAACATAACAGGGAATCTTTACCCTTCAAAATATTTGCTCTTTTTCAGTTTGTGCAGTTTCTTTTCATCCTTCCTCCCACTGAGGAATGTGAATTTCTGAACGGCAGCATCGCTCCAAACTAATGTTCCGAATGGTTTCAAGGTGAAAGCATGTTGTGGCCGTCTGAGGAAAATTCTGTATATCCAAAATGTTGACATTTCATCATCTTCAAAAACAGTCCCGATTTAAGTTTGATGCATTTTCCAGATATCCAAATGACTTTCTGGAAGATCTTTTGGAGCCATAAATAAAAATGCCACCCTTCAACTTATCTAATAAAATCCCTTGTTATTGTTTTGACCAGTGCCCCAGAATTTCCTAAAGCACAGAGCGAAGCAATCAGATTTGCTCAGACAAAGAGTCTGAAACCTAAAGTGGATAGTTGAGTGTTGTGTAGGACAATAAAAAGAAAAACAATGCAAAACAGAAAAACGATAACGAAAGAATTACACAGCTTAATTGCCTAATCCATCAATTATTTGTTCATAATTGAGTTACAGGTTATGTCTTTTGACCTCTTGTTCTAAAAAACAGACACGCTGTACGTAGATGATTGATCCTGAATGCTTAATGAGACCTAAAGTTAAGATGTGATGGGTTTTATGTTCCGTGGACTTAATTTAATTTCAAGTTTCCCTGTGGGCAAAAAAACCCAAACAAGCCAGTCAGTCTCAAAAAATATCACGTCCGTGCCAGCGACGTCTTTTTGTCGGGCGCCCATATGTTTGCATGCGTGTGTATGTGCTGGCCTGACTGTGCACAGAGCGGGTGTGTGAGCGCATTTATCATGGTCCCAAACAGGAGTCGTCACGGGGTGTGCTAAATGGCCCAGCGTGCCTAGAAAAGCCATTTTCTAAATGGATGCCTCTCACTATACGTGTGTCTGATAGAAATCTTCCCAGGGCTATGCCGGCTGGTAACAAGATTGCCTCCCTCTGCGCCCCCTTCCTCTTCATGCGCACTTTATTCTCATCGAAAACTAAATGTAAAGTGTGTGCAAATTATGTTTGAGTTTGTCTTGCATGGGAGGAGACAACGAAGTAAGTTGAATATAATGTGGTCTGTTTTCCTTGGCTGATGGGAGGGAGGGAGGGAGGGAGAGGCCGAATGCATTTATGAGTCGGGCGCCTTGAACAACTAGGAGATATCCAATATTTAGATTTGTTTGAGTTTAGATATAATTCTATTAAAAACCCAAGTCATTTAAATGCTTAACCTCAAATCCGAATACATTTTTCCCAGGTTGGGTTTAAGATGCTATTCTGCCCCCCGGTAAGGGAAAGGAAGATAGATGGCGAGCGAGGTATCCGAGGAGGTTTGGAATGGAAGAGCGTGGAGCGTGGATAGATGAGGAGAGTGGGCGGCTTTCAGAGCCGAGGAGAAGGAGGAGGGGTTTTTTTGAGATGGGGAGAGAGAACGGATGAAGAATGGCTTGACAATTGAGATGGATGTTCAGGCAGTTGCGTGCGTGCGTGCGTGCGTGCGTGTGTGTGTGTGTGTGTGTGTATTTTTAGAATTAAACTACTTAAGATGGATGAAATGATAGCGGGGTAGGAGGCGTAAAATCGGTACATTTAAATGTGAGCAGACGGACGCTGTTTGTCGCGCTTATCCTCGTCATTATACCGCGGGCAACTGTGTTTGATGTGTTACAGTGTGTGGGGATGAGCGGCGGACGGTGGCGTTGTTTCCGTATCCTGAGGGTCCATCGGAACAGTTTTAATAGGCAAACATGATGCGCACGCGTACTGTATTTACAGTGATTTGTGATTTATGCCATTGCCATTTAAATAGCAAAGGAACATATACAATATGGAAGTTATAGTTATTTTTTTTTTTTATGTACTGTATATATTGAATTATTTTTACATCAAATTACTTCCATTTTTATTTCAAAATATTTGCGTTCCAGCAATGGTCTGACTCCGCTCTCACATGAAGAGTCGGTGGGGGGGGGTTTCTCCCGACTTTCAATTTACGAAGCATGTTAAATGGCAATGCTGCGCAACACGTGTTGATCTCCCTCTCTAATTCATTTCAATGGGAAGACTAATCGCCATCGATAATTTCTCCCGGTGCACATGACTGCTCCCGGAGCCCTCGGTTCAGCCCGCAGGCGCCGTCTGCTGCCACGCCCCATCCTCTCGCCATTTGCTGCCCTTGATTACTGGAAACCTGAAATCAATATACCCGCACGAGAGTGTGGAAAGACAGTGTTACTCAACGGCTGTGGGATTCACAAAGGTTTTTATCGTTTTTGTTTCGGCATTTTTTCATTTTTTTTCCTCTCTTTCCATCATTCGTGGCAGCTACTCTGTGCGCGCGACCACATGCTGAGTGCAGGTCTATCTGAGTTCAACACAGACCTTCCCGCCTGTAGTAGTTCCAGTGTGTGTGCGTGTGTGCGTGCGCAGTAAGCCTTCCCCTTTTGTTGTTGTCAACTTTGCTGAAGCCTCCGGTTCATTTTTGATCGGCACAGGTATGCTTTCGCTTTGACTCGAGGGAGATGCCACAATTCCGAATGTCTCTCGTGCGTCTCCCAACGTTGCCTCTGCTCCCTGGGGAAAAAAGGGGAGGTCGCTCGCAGAGAAAGACAGCCCGCCTCCGATAACAACCGATATCTCTATAAAAGTGCAGCAGTGGTGGATTTACTCACTCTGGCTGACTACAGAAATTTCCAATAATCTGTCTGGAATGCCCAGCGCTACCAGACATCACCCCTGCTGTCACTCCTCAATCCTCACTTTCCAAAGCTGATGTCAGCTTCACCTTCTCCCTCCCCCTCTCTCTCTCTCTCTCTCTCTCTCTCTCTGCCCGTCTGTGCTGATCCATTGTGGGGCGACGATGTGAGGGCTGATCGCTGCCATTTGTTCCTTGTTTTAAGAGCTTCTTTTGCTGTAGACGGTTTACAGGAAGAGCTTTAGGTCCCCCCCCCCCCCCCCCCCCCCCCCCCCCCCCCCCCCCCCCCCCTCCCCCCAGGAGCAGTTACCTTTTAAGGAGATCGAGGGAGAGAGAGAGAGAGCAGACTTCCTGCCACAGCTCTCCCTCAACCTTCTGGCCTAGACCTTATACAACAACAGCTTGCTATTTGTGTATGTGTGCGAAACTTCACAGGCAGAGCGGGATAGAGCCTCTCTGTGCTGATGGCTTTCCGTACGCTCCCTTCAGCATTTGTACACACCACGGTGGACTGCAGTGTGTTCTAAAACGGAAGAACTGCTTTGGTAATTGTCGCAGTTGTAGCACATTTACAAAACTGGCAACAATTGCACAGCCCATACAGCCT
Source organism: Colistium nudipinnis (assembly GCA_016785305.1). NCBI lineage: Eukaryota > Metazoa > Chordata > Actinopteri > Pleuronectiformes > Rhombosoleidae > Colistium > Colistium nudipinnis. The sequence goes on from JAFBJU010000612.1 coordinate 554,863, forward strand.
GTCAATTTCTCTATTCGCTTTAGTTCTTTTCCTCGCAGTAATGAACAATTAAGTCTGTTTTTTTTTTTTTCCTGTCGGTATCTCACCACCTATACAACTTTTAACTGAGAACCCGATATGCTGCCGCTGAAGTAGAAATGAAAAATCCATTTTTAATTTATTGCCTATTTTAATTTTGCTCTGACCTTTAAAGGTTAAATTGTGATTAGGGCTCAGGCTTTTTCCGCCCAAGTTTGCATTTGAAACTAAAAAGTTCAGAACAGATGCAAAATGTGTTGTTTTGATACCTCAAAAAACACAAATAAAACGATTTTGCTACTTGGCTGGCTAATGCAGGAGTTTTCCCGGATGGCGCAGCATTGTGCTGTGGAGAAGGTGTTGCACAACACCTCAAGTAATGGCGTTGGCACCAGTGCAAGATTAGTCTGGTGATGCATAATAATCCGAAATTATTTATGCAATCTTTTTACCTACAGTAGTTAACCATCCATTTGCGCGCCCATCCGGATTAAGTGTCCAATCTCCGAAACCTGGCCATGGTCCCACTGGCAGTCCCGAATATTGACGGGGTCATTAGGGTCTTAGATCAGGGTCATGTAAGCTTAGACACGGTCTGTTAGGGAACCAATTTTAATTCTATTTGGAACCCTCGTGCAGCCCCAAATCCTCCCTTTGTGTAGCATTTATGTGTGTTTACCCCAAATAAAACAAAATCAAACCTGTAACAAAATATCTCTAAATCCAGTAGGTATGTGGTGTGTGGAAAGCAGTAGGTGATCTGGTCCCTGTATTTATTTTCCTTCCTTTCTATTGGTTTTCTGACACTGGGGAAGGTTACGAGGATTCCTCCGCTCTGGCACTGGTTAGCGGCGTTTATATAAATGAAAATGCATATATCTGCCGGGTGCAGCCCTGCATCCATATATCCATGGGTTGTTGTTGGAAGGAAGTACTTGAAATAGCTTTGCAATAAGAATGGGACAAAAAATTCAGTAAAAAATGTAAGTATAAAACAAATATAATATAAAAACTATAATATAAAAAAAAATATATATATATATATTATATATTATATAGGGTAAGTTCCTTGTCTCCATTTTCAGATTATGTTTATTTCTATTTCTTCGTGAAAGCCTTAGCTGGGGGCATTATGTTTGTCTGTCCCGCTCTCCCGATTCCAGGATCGGCTATCTCTGGAATGCCTTAAGGGATTTTTTTTTTCAAATTTGGCACAAACGTTCATTCCGACTTTCGTATGAAGTGATGCGAATTTGCGTCGAAGTCACTGACTTAATGATATACTGTCAGTGACATTGTCAATGAAGTCTTCACGACATACCGTATACAGGTCCATTGTATTTGAATTAAACCCTGCGCACGTCATTTATATAACGCGGTTATGTGAATAAGATCTCAGAAATGTTTTATCCTTTGGTTTGTAGATGTCTCTGCGCTGTGTCTTTATTCATTACTATTCTTCAGTAACCTTCTTTGGCTTTCAACTGTTCACTCTTACGAGTAAAGCCAGGTGACAGAAATCGATAGTGCAGGCTCTAAAGACACAGTGCTCCATGGTTCACGCTGTGCGCACACAGGGATTTCTTTTTTTCTTCTAAAGCATCAGTATATCTGTTCTGTGTGTGTGTGTGTGTGGGCTTGTTGATTCCGAGGCAGGGAATTACCAGGATGGAACTGTAAAGACCAAATGGAAGGGGGGGGTCGGAATGCCTGAATCTCACCGACATTCCCTGCGTCACAGTTGGGGGACGGTATTTGTGTAACTAATTGTTGCTTAATGAATTTGGGGGAAACCAAAAGCCAGTGCATGCGTGCTGCTGCTGGCTTTAAGGGTGGTGAAAAGGAAGACCTTGCACTCACCAAAAAAGGAAGACAATACAGCACTTTGTGTCAAAACAGGATTAGGGGTCTGCTAAAGCCCCGGCTCTGTCGGAGGAAGATGCTTCATTTTGCCTACGCTGCAAACCTTTTCTGCTCGTCTCCGTCTTTTCCACACTATAATATTTGCTGTGCGCGCGCGCGCGTCATTTTCAGTGGTCGTCTGTTTGATGTTTCACAGAGCGAGCGAGCACGCGCGCCTGTCTTTGCTATCTGTGCTTGACAGGGAGCAAACAACGGGGTAGGGTTCCCTGAGTGGGTTGCCGTGGTAATTTGGATTGGCGTGGTGCCCCAGAAAAATTCCAGGTGCGAAGTGCTTTATTCCTCCCGCCACAGAGGGAGCGCCGCTCTGTGGGCCAAGGTGGTCGGTGTGGCGGCTGCAGCCACAGGGAACACAATGTGGTCGTCTTCTTTCTGAGAGTTTTCTTTTGTCTTCCCTTTCTCCTCCACCTGCGCTGGTCCCCGATTGATTGGTCACACTTCGGAATAACTTTAATTGGCTTGCCTCAGTGGTGGGTGGTTCTCAAAGGCAGAGCTGCTGTGCAAGTCCCGGAAAAGTGCTTTCATTTTTGATCGTGTGGGCCGTCGGGACTCTCCACTTGCAGTCCGAGATGGGTCCCGAAAAGGGCTACCTACCTACCTTTTTTTTTTTTTTTTTTTTTTTCTTTTTTTTCTTAAAACCCCGCACACACCGTAGCTCGCTCTGTGTCTTCTGTCCTGTTCTCGCTCTCCTTTACATGTGGAGGAGAAGCTCCCCCTCCCTCCACAATCTATCTACCCTGCTATTTGGCTTTGAGCTGGACTTTCTCTCATCTCTGCTTCTGGCTCTTTTCCAAAGGCCCGGTGTTTGATGGGATTTGTGCTCCACCGCCGCAATTGCAGCCGAACAAGTACTAATGCGTGTACATGTATACACAGAAATTCTACATATACCCCCTGTTATCTATATTCCTCCTTTTTTTTTTTGAGGGCAAGACTCGAGGGCAGACTTTTAACACCTTACATAGTCTGTATGTTGGGTGTTATATATAATATGTATATATTATATATATTGTAATGTTTGTTAAATTGTTGTCAGAGCAGATTGACTTCATTGTAAGGCCATGCTGTATTCACCTTATGGCCAAAACCACAATTATTTCCAATGTAATGTACTATAGCCAAAATGTCACCCCATGCAGCACTCGGGACGTAAGCCCACATCTAAGGTGTTGTCGCCTGAATAAATGAATGAAAGCTACGATTACTTGTAGAAAATGTTGGTGAGATAAGGACGTGTGTGTGTGTGCCTTGTGTTGCAAATGTACGACCGACCAAGCTTGTGGACCTAAACTCCCATAAACTCCCATAAACTTGTTTACAATATCAATGCAGCTCAATGCTGGATGCAGTAAATGATCAGAGACCCTCATACGTTACACTGATATTTAGAGACAAGTAGACTATTTACAATCTGAAGGTCGCTGTCTCGTAACAAAAGAACTACATCGATCGGGCACAGTGGGTTTTGTACGCGGGAGTCACAATTCAGTCAGACTGACTTACTGCTGCCTAACTGCAGCATCTGCTTTAACATAGGTATTGTGCCTGTGTAAGCCGCACATTCTGCTTGTGCTCAGAGGCGGCTTAGCAACCATTGTCGCGTGGATGTGGATAGCATGTGAGTGAATGTTTGGTGATGCTCAGGAGTTAAATCCAATGCGAGTGCGTGTGCAATGAATTTATGATTCACTGACACAGTAAAGTTTCTTCCTTCTTGTGGGTTCCGAACAGAGGCTGCTGCATCCCTGTACAAAGCCCTGTGAGTCGAATCGTTATTTGTTGTCAGGGGTTCAAGAAATAAACTTTGATCGATTCGATTAAGGCGCGCGCTTTCGTTGGTGTTTTGCTCCTTTACGGTGCATAATATAAGCTGGAGTACTTTCTCTGCATTTTGAATAATTGGGCGACACGAGTGGTCACTTTTTTTCGTGAGTGCAAAACCACCCGTTCATGGCCGCGTACGCATGTATGTTGCTGGGGTTCGTGCGCGCGCGAACTGTGGACCGCCAACTCATTCCGCACTCAGACGGACATCAAAGGCAGTTTGAATTAACCCTGCGTGTCGGGGACCGCACCGCATGCCGTCCGCAATTTCACATCTCTGCCACTCCAGCGGCACCAAAACTTACATGGCCATTCATATTGAAATGAACCGATGGCACTTTTGCCATGCACCGAATCGCCAGCCTTCACCCGGAGAAGATAACACTTCAAAAGAGCCTGCGATACATTGGGATCTGTTTGCAGGTGGTGTGTCGTCGCAGGTGAAATTGAGGGGTTCTGCGTCTCTGTGAAAGTGTGGGCAAGGTGCAGGTGTCCTGTTTTTCTTATTAAAGCGGGTCAATTGTGTTTCCAGGACAGCCCTCGTGCAAAAGCCAGATCCCTTTCCCTTCGATTAGACGCTGCAGACACGATGTCGTGGTCTCTCTCTATCTCAGACATGCACACACCCGTACGCACACACACACACACATCAAAGCGTATGTGAGTAACTCATTTCTAAATCCATAGCAGAAAGCAGCGGCCTCACCTATTTGCTTGTGTGTCAAATCGTTTTTTTTATTTTTTATTTATTTTTTTCTTCATGGCGTTGACTGGACTGTGTTTGTGGGCCTGCGAACAATCCTTTTCACATTTTCACCTCATTTTGGCAGCTAATTTAATTTCGTGTTGTATTTATTGATCTGGCCAGCCTCCATTTCCTGCAGCGGCGAGGATGTAGATGAACGGGCGGCAGTGGCGGGGATGGAAATGGTGGTGATGATGATGATGATGATGATGATGATGATGATGATGATGATGGGGGGGCAATGATGATCATTTCCGCAGGTGATTGTGATGGCGATGAGTTGTATGCAGATTAGGGCAGTGTCTGAAGATGGCTGGGGTCACCGGAGTGTGGATGAAGTCATCGGCTTTGCTGTGTTTTTTTTATATCCCATTGCCACGGCAGCTATTTAGTAACAACATTCATATTTCATGAATCTGTCCTCTCCTCCCTCCGGCGGCCTCTTATTGTCTCCTCTAGAGGTTGTTCAGTAATCCACCGAGACCTTACCTCATTGGGTTACCTGCACCCACACACGTACGTACTCTGCTGTAAGTACTCTAGTGGGAGGTCTTTTCTCATGGTTATATAGTACGTACTTGCTGTGTCTATGATGGCTAAATTTAACAGCGTATAGGACCATTGCTAATACAAATACACCCACTGGCTGTGTGTATGCACCTCGGCACTTGTATGTACACACACTGACATACAGACACATGTTAATGGATATTGTTTTAAACGAGGGGATAATAACAAATCATTTAGCCACATTTTTTCATGACCACCTCGTGCGTATTTGGAGACCTTTTGTCTTTGTCGTGTGAATATATATTTTTTTCCCTACATGTTCACCCACATACATATTTCAGCACTGCTATTCAAACAAGGGCCGCGCGTTTGCGACACAATAAATGAAATTGAATTCCGTAATCCTTGTGGACCTAAGGGCAGCGCTAAACGCACAGACAGACAGAATTAGGGGATTTGGGCTTTACAATTTGCTCTTGACCATATACCATACTACAGCTGACAAAATAATCTCAAGTCGTGCTCATCTGTTTCTTAGTTTTTAAGCTTCATCAGCTCACCTGTTCTAAGCTTAAAATGGTGAGCCCATGTGGATGAGAAGAGCAGAAAGTGTCTTGTTTACATAAAAAATATATATATATATATAACATTAGCAATTGCCCCATTCTTTTCTGGTGTCCCGGTTTGCCATGACTGTGTGAGAGCAGTGAGTCAGCATGGACACCACTGTAAAAAGGCCGTTACTGTGCCTCTGTCTTCAATTTAACTCCGAAAACAGTCTCAATCTATAAAGGAATTGTAACATACAGTACAAGCAATAGGTTTTGGCCCTCAAAAGTCAATTGGCAACCATAATTTCACCATGGTAAAATGGGTTTACTACTCACGGTCAACTCTGGCCCTTGTGTCCAAAGTGTGGTGATATCCTTTTTGAAGGATGCCAAGATCATTATAGCCTGGCACAGTTAATTTCAGGCTGATGTCTTGTGTGAGCTATGTTGTCATGTGAATAAAATGGTAATGGGTCATTGCTTATAAGTTGGCCTTTTAGTTAAGGCCTGTCCTGTAGTTCTTTAACATTTGTCTCAATGCCTTTAATGAAGGCTCGTCGTAAATATGCTTCAAATGAATTATTCACGAGCCGAACTCAGCCGTTCTCTGCATTTGCGTGTGCGTGTGCATTTGTATTTGTAGCTGCTTCAGATAAAGATGACGTTACTGGTCTGCAGAGCAGGAGAAGGGATAATGCTGTTTGTATTGGACAGGATTTAGCAGCAATTGAAGAGGATAAATAGTCCATCCAGGACTGATCGAGCGTCATGGCGTAATGCGGATGCAAAGATACAAATGTGTACCAGGTTGTGTGCGTGTGCGCGTGTGTGTTTGCGTGTGCGCGCGTATAAAGAGCTTAGGTTTATGTTTGTGCCCAGTAGAAATAGACGTATTCATTTAAGGAAGGCATCATACAGCATGCAAACTGACTGTGAAATCCCCCTCTTTTTTTTTTTGGCTCAGCAGTGTGGTGTTTGAAGTTGGTTGAGAAGTGTGTGTATTAGTCTGGTTTGGGGGTAAGGAACAGTCTCATCTGGCGTAGATGTGAGCCCTGGTTGGCCTCCAGGGTCTGAAATGTTAAATTCAGTGTTAAATGTGTGGAGCGGTGAAGCCCTCTGCTGGGACTCCTCTCAGCACCACAGCACCACCAACAAGACCAGTCTAAATGAGCTCATGACACACAGACGCGCCAACACCAACTCTGTGGGCCAGACCCCATCCACTTACACTTGAAATACCCAACAAAAAAAAAAGAAGCACATACAGGTTGTGCATCTTCTGACTGTTTGGTTGTTTTGCTCTCTCTGTGTCTGCATACACTCTCCGTCTGTTTGAGGTTTGACGTGTTGTTTACAGTGATCTGCGGGGTGACAGTATATTACGTATCATTATGAAAAATGTTAAATTAAAATCCACTTTAAACTCCATAAATACCTGCATGGGTGTCATGTAAGATCTGATCAAACCCAACCTGATACACAAGACTACACCAGGGAAAAAAACGAACAATAAATTGCTTATTCACTATTGCAGCGGATGAGCATGATTGAGCGCTTAAAAAAAGAAATCTGTTCAGGACCCGGCTTTCTGCTGCTGATTTATAGCAGAGAAAACTCTTACAGTGTTGTCAAAACAACAGCAAACAACATAATAATTTGCAATAAAAGAGAAGCTACAACAGGGAGATGAGCAGTGAGTGTATAATGCCAAGAGGAGTGCACCTCAAGCATAACAATAACAACTCCTCCCCCAAACAGCTTTGTAGCGAAACAATTTAACTTAACTGTCAATTCTTTTTCGTATATATTTTTCTCGGCGCAAACGTGAGCTCGACTGTTACAGAGCAGCTCATTTTCCATTGAAAGAACTCAGCCGACATTACGTGTGGATGCAGCGAACATAACAATAAAAAGAAAAGGGGCAACCACAGCTTGTAGTGTTGCGTGAATTGATCCAGTCGTTGAAGAACGAGGCACCGACTCAGTCTCCACCCGGTGCCTTGTTTTGTTGCTCTCATCATTCGTCAACAGCTGTGAACATTTGGAAATAATTTGACAAAAGCGCTCGAAATATCAAGCGCGAAGTACAAAAACTCATCAAAAAGGAATTTAAGAAAAGCATCCAATGCCATAGACCCGTGACTGCAGAACTCTGTCAACGTTTTAATGTTGTCCAAATGGGTCCATTTAAATGAAGTCGCTGGATACTAAGTGGTCTGTGCACTTGTGCAATTAAGCCTCAAAGATATTCTACATGAAGCCATTCACACTGACAAATAGAAGCGCGCGCACACACACACACACACACACACACACACACACACACACACAAACACACATTGGCTGACCGTAAAGATCATTGACTGTATACAGGCTAGTGCAGTTGTTATGCTAAAACTAAATAAACATACCTTTTATGTGTTCTCATTTCTAGAATGATGCCAATGAAATCCATTTGAAATGAACTCGGCGTGAGAGACCAAAGGGAATGTGCACCAGGCCCATATTACCTCAGAGTCCGTTGTGTTCCAATGAGCATGGCGTGCGTCTCACTGCCCGGCGGTGTGACGAACGTGAGCTAATATTCGCGGGAGAAGATATGCAGCTCAGGTATAAGAACCCTGGTCTGACTCCTGTGTCAGCCTTTTTTTTTTTTTTCTCTCTCTCTCCCCCAGACACAAAAGAAGCTACGGTGACAGACTCGCTAAAGTGGAAATTGAAACTTACGGCCCGAAGAATGAGCATTTTATGAAACATTTTGCTTTGTACTGTAGCTTTGCAAATTTGTGCACCAAAGCGTAAACTTTCGGGCTCCTAAGAGGATCACTCTTTTCAGCCGTCAGTCAGGCTGGTCCACAGCCCCTCTGCCTCAAATATTTCTGACGCACACAGACACTCAACGCCTATATATGATGCATCAGTGATGAAATGGGGACACCTTTCATCAGTCCATCTTTACAGCACCGTCCCGTGCTAGGGGATTTTGATCCAGCACCTCGCATGCAATTAGACCACGACCAAGGTAAAGTGTACACTCTTTCACAAAAGCCTCCCGCTTCTTTCATTTCGAGAAAAAAATATTTTCTTTATGCTCACTTCCTTTTAAATGAACGGCTTATTCAAGGCTTTAGTCAAGGTTAATCTGTTTATCTAACTCCATTTAAATGACCCTCAATGAGGCAAATCTTCGCGCGAGTGTGTGTGGATGATTTTGACATTGTGACTTTGCGGAACAATTTACGCAACCTTTTAATTCTCCTGAGACATCACTTGGTTTTTGGAAGTGTTTTGACAAGCTGAATACTAAAGCTGTGTGTCATTGTGAGAGTAAGAATATCGGGGTGCTGCCCAGTTATTTTTGTCTTGACATTTCTATGGGTAGAAAGGCATCGTTTCACCACAGGGTGTGTGTGTGTGTGTGTCTTTATATGATAACATAGTGAGCAAGGCCTTACCTTATGTTTATATTTGTGCAGTGCGTTTGTGTGTCCTTTCAAAGGGATGTCCTTGTTTTCAATACATTGATTGTTGCACAGTAACGCACAGTGTGCACAAATGCTGATTGACAGGTCTTTCTCGAAAGCTGTCTTCATTTACGCCGTGCATTGTTTATGGTTTAAAGCTGTGCCTTTGCATTTGTTGTCCTAATCAAAGATGAGTTTCTGCTGAAAAGAGTACAGTGAGAAATGTTGGCCCATGAATCTTCTGTTTAGCGTAAAGACTCGTTTCATCATATTTTCTCAGGTTGACAGGATAGCATGCTGAAATATTACACTGTTAAAACGGCGGCTTACACACAAATAGCAATTATGGTTTTATTATTAATTGCTACAATTACAGTTGTTCCAAATCGCAATTTATTAGTCATTTAAATTCAAATGATCCCAGTTTACATTCAAATCTGAAATTGCACCAACACATTTTCCAAAACAGTCAATTCTGAGAACTTGCGCAAAAAAGTGCTTCTCTTCCTTTTTTTAACAAGTATGCATACATATGCATAAGACTTTGGAATGCAGTGGACATGTACCGCTTGTAATAAATTCACAAGGTCAACTTAAGTGAGGCAGCTTTACAAAATCAAAAGCACAGCTTTACGGAAAGACTGCGAGCTAGAGGCCGGAAGGAGGAGACCATTATTACCAATTTAACGTTAGGACATAGAGAGCTCAATTACACACTCCATAAAACAGGTACACACCCAACACGAGAACACACACACCGTAATCAGTTACAATCAGCTGAACACATCTTATTGGAAACTAGCATACCGTAGTATAATTTTTTTTTTCTTCCCAAACTGCTGCTTCAGATTGGCTTTATGGCTCTGCAATGTGCAACTGGCTTGCTGAACACCAACAAGAAATGTCAAGTTAAAAAAACAATTTGAAGATCAGAATCAGAATCTCTTTATTCGCCAAATGTACAAGTACACAGGAATTTTACATGGTGTACAGCGCTTGTGTGTATACATACGACATATAACATACAACATACAACATAAACCATAAGATAAGTACAAAAAAATAGAACATATTTGACAAAGACATTACGATTCTCAGGTTTTCATACCATGATGTTACTGATGAATGACCATTTGTCGGTGTTTTGTCGCCGGAATATAGAGCTGAGATTAACCAAAGCTGCATAATATTAGATTGTTACAGTCACCATGTCAGTTGCCCCAACGGTCTTACTGACTGTACATTTGTTGAGTTAATGTGTCGTGCTTGTGTCTAGTTAACATCATTTTAGATGGTTGAGTATTATTAAGCAGCATTTGAACCCCTGAACCTATAATAACCTTGGTTTGTGGCCCAAATGTTGTCCTCGGGTATGAGGTTGTTGTTGACTTTTAATTGGTTGTCATTCAGCCACGGTTTTGTGATGTGGCTTGGCTCGCAGAGGTTGCGGGTGATTTAGGTGATGCACCTGATCCATGCAACTCATTTGTTGATCCGTTTTGTATTTTTTCAGGTTTAATGGATGTATAATTGCTCGCTTTATGAATAATCGGATTTGCATGCAGTGGGGGCCCTTCAGCAGCCAAACAGCACAGAGGGATCAGACCCAGTTATGTGGAAAGCAGAGAATGAGCTCTGCAGAGAGACATCGGAGGGTCACCGACTGAGTGTTTGCCCTCGTCTGATTTATGATCACAGTGCATTTTACCTCTGACACTGGGGGTCTGTAGAGCGGGGGGCTATACACTGTATTCTTATGTCAAATATTTAAAATCTTAAATTTACACTTTACACACAAGGACTCAATTTGTGGAGTAGCCAGCCTCCAATAATCGATGGAACTAAAGATTTGAGAGCTCTGAAATGAACATACTTGAATACACTTGAATGTTAAATCATATGCTAGCAGTCGGCATACACACAAAAAAAAACATATTTTCTTTAACATTTGAACACATTTTGGTTATTCTTGCCACGGCACACAGAAGGGCATTACTATGAAATTGTGGCGTTGACATTCTGGCCAAAGATGGCTGAATTTGCTATTTGTAAGTCGTTGGAAATGAGTCGCAGTATATAATATATTGTGCTCTTGAAGGGTGAAATCTTTTATTTTATAAATCCTTTTAGTAAGGCCATGGGTGTGGAGAGGTGCCCGGTGAAACAGTTAAACTCTACAGCCTCTCTACGCTGCAGAATGGGCAGGCATTAATCTGGCCCAGCTGGGCAGAGGGAAATTAGTGATCATTTACACTGACGACATAATCAGGTTTCACGCTGTCCTCCGATACCAAATTGCATCTTTTGTTCCACAAGATCTCCTTCCTTCTCTCTCCATCGCTCTCTGTCAGTTTCTTTCTCTCTCTCTCGCGTTTTTTTTTTTATTTTTTTTTTCCAGGTCGTTTCCCGTTATCGGTCATTAGGTGTTGCGTTTCTATGGAAACAGCCCGTTTGGCTGAAATCGGCGCGCTGTAAAAGCGGCCCTGTGACGCTCGATGCGGAGGGCTGTCCACTTGAGTGTGTCGCTGCAGACCCGTGGGGGCTGTGAGAGTAGCCACCGAGCCTCCAGGTTCGTAGGGGAACACACACACACAAAAAAAAAAGGCGGGGATGGATCGGACGTCTCTCGGCAGGGAAAGATGTGGAAAATTGTTTTGGGGCGCACCTCCCACCCGCGCAAAGGCATGAATACGCCAATGCCGAAGATGTCACCGCCATCCCTCATCTCTCAACCGGGGTTGGTGTAGCTGTACTCTTTATCCTGTCACTTCGAAGAACAGTGATCGTTTTGGCAGGTTGCATGGGGCGGGGGCTGTGTGTGTGTAATTAGGCTGTGCTCCCTGTGTAATGACTTAGCATGGTGCCGCACTCTATCAGGCCCAGCAGACAGCCGTTGTTTGGCATTTGACGGAGGGAGGAGGCAGCGAGGCTTTCGGCCATCACCAAGGGCAAGGCTACCGGAGGGGAGAGGTTAAATTGAGTTCCTGAGTCAGTGAAAATCCCCCCGTATCACTTATCGAAAGGCAAGAGGGTTAAATATTCAGTCTGGGAGGGTTGCAATGTAATCTGCTCTGTGGGTTGAAATTGTCTTTGGATTCCACCCTGCCTGCTCGCTCCTGCCTGTGGTAAGGCCTAGATAAGTGGGACAGGACAAAATGGCTGTCATAGCGACTGTCACTCAGGTATGTGCCGGGCCTGCAGACTCGCACTGCACACGAAGCTCGACTTGCCAAGTAATACGGTGTGTTGCACTCGTGATCTCTGAAACGTATTTGGGGAAAGCTTCAAAGCTGACACCGACATACTGGAGACCATTTCAAATATATTGAAACTATTCTTTTAAGTTAATTTGTCTCAAATTCATATTTAATGTACCAGATTAGGCGGTTTAAATCTTAAATTATGCGGTTTACTTCTCACTTCCCCCTGGTCTTATTTCGAAGGGATCTTGGAAAAATCACCAAGTTGATTTGAATTAGATTCAATCTGAAATGATCAACCCGCATTACAGTATTTTTTTAGAATGTTTTTTTTTTATTTTTTTTATTGGTTTTAAGCAAGTAACATTTGTTGACAATTTGCCCACACACATTTTTCCCCCCGAAATGTAGCCTTGTTAAACAAAGATGTATGCATTGGATAACGAGCTGTCTATTCCACTGCTGTGCATCCCGAGCACGCTATTTACCCCCATTTAAATGACATAATACCACCCCCTTGACCTCTGCTGCTGTCATACAACTGCAGTCTCTTCTTCAAATTATAGCGGATCCACACACACACACACACACACACACACGACTGATGCTGGCGCTGCGAGTTGCCTGCTCTCAGCTCATTGTGCGTTTCATATTCACTCACGCTCCACGAGAAAGAACTTGGCGGGGGAGAATTAGGGTGACTTATTTAAAGAATTTGCGGAAGCAAGTAAGACTTCCTGCGAGCAACACATACAGCGTGAAACAGTAAAATCTAGCTGCTATAGCTTGGCAGAGGTGGTCCGAAATGTGCAGGCTAGCAGTGCGTTCAGTGTGGGGCAGATTTGGCGTCTGTTTAAAAGATGTCGGGAGAACTGCAGAGCACAGACAGATGGCGTGAGAGAGCGGCAGCGCTCGTATTTTCATGGATGACCCCGGGACCCGGGGTGCCAACCAACAGCAATGCAACGGGACGTTGTTGATCTAAGGGTAGAATGAATTCAAAACGCCGCCTTTGCTAATTGTGATATTACAGTACTCGAATAGCACAAACACGTTTGAGAGAGTAGGTAAGTCACGCATTCGGATGAGAGCACCGGATGAGACGAATCATTTTTGTATCAATGGGCTGGAACGCGCCAAGCTCACAGCCAGACTGATGGACAGGTGCCAGGCGCCATCGCTGGCGTGGAAGTGGCGCGGTAATTAGTCAAATGAGGTGGAAGTGGAGGAGACGCCACCGAGAGAGAAACCCCCTGGGGCTCTGTCTCCTCAGCAGGAGGACCTGCACGGCCCACTCAAACACGCGTGCGTCACAAAAACACAAAGTTACGCGCATAATTTGCGCGGTGTTGGTCCGCCAAAAGAATGATCTCGATCGACTGACATCGTACCTCTTCGACCAGTTGATGTGGTACTGGGCGGCGACGGTCAAGATAGTGAGACAATAAGAGAAATAGCTCAGGGAATAATTCTACGCAGGATATCTTTTTTTTGCAGTTGTCCATTTGAGGTAAAAAAAAAAAAAAAAAGCAAAAACCTATTGGACGGGGAAAAACAATTCCCCACCATCAGCAAGTTAATAAAAGGGCTGCAGTTTATCTCTGTCTGAAAGACAAATCCCCCCGACTGAGGATGGAAGGAGAGCAGGGACGAGGCGGTGCCCCACATTTCTTTTTTATCCCTCTCCACTCCCAACAAGTCACTTACTATGAATCCCTCTATCTGATAGTTGCCAAACCGGTTGGCTGGTTTGCGCCGCGCGAGTCCGGCTGAATGCTGTGATCACACACCACTTCTGCACGACCCCTTCGGTTCTGCTGACAGGGCTAATGAATGAACAGATACCAAAGAGGGCAATTAAAAGATTGCTCTGGGCTCCATCTGTCCAGCTGGCCCCCTGTTTGCTTCTTGGTCTGCGGCGTGGCACGGCCACATCCGCTCTCGCACGCTGTCGCCCTGGCACGCTTGGAGATTTTCCTTTTGATTTCATTTTCGCTCACTTGGGAGCAGGAATTGTTGAATCATAAACCGAGCCGCTCGGCCTCGACTGCCTTTTGATCAGGGGAGACGGATGCACGGGGGCCAGGACCGGTCACGGCGATCGATGAGTCTCAAAGCTGCGCTAATGTTTTCGAGCACAGCAGAGAGTTCCCTATACTTTTTTGTTTAGAAAAAACATAATGGTACAAAAAGCACCCCCGAGTGTAGATGATAATTGGAGCGCTCAGCGGGTCGGTGAGAGGCCGCGAAGCAGTGGAGACGGCAAGTTTCAATCAAGTGAACGATGACACTTGCAGTCCTTTTTACCGTCGCACCTGCAGGTGAATCGCAATTGTCAGCGTGGAGATAGTACACGCTGGCCGGATTTACGCTAAGTGCGGGGTGTTTGTTCACGTGTGTGGTTGCGGTTGTGTAAGTAATGCCTCCCATTGTTTAGGCCTGTTTGTATCACCAGTTGACACTCCCTCTGATAATGTAACTGGAGTTAATCCACCCCACCTCCCCTCCGTGCCATCTTTCTGTTTATTTCTCTCTAATCGCAGAGTCTCCCTAAGGGGTGTATGTAAATATTTGGCGCAGCCTTTGTTTTCCTCGACAAGTGCCCGGATGCAGTGTGCTCTGAATTACTTTGTGTTGCCGCCGGGACCCTGGGATGGAATCGTGTCTGTTTCGCATGTGCATGTGACCGAGCTGGCTTCGGAAATTTGTGATTTGGGGAAGATACACTTTGCACAAATACACGGCCGTGGTGCGAAATCCGCCGGAAATTAACTCGGGACATCTCGGCTTATAAAATAGCTGTCATTTCACAGCTGACAAAATGTTACCACCTTCCGCGAAGCTGTGTGTATATCAACAGATTGCGCACTTAGTCCCACCCTGCAGATCCCGTCGAGCTTTCCACTGGGGCCTTGCAAATCATGTGTGCAGCTCACCCTGACAATAATGACAGAGTAATGTGTCAAAATTGGTGGTAATTTTTTTTTAAACAACATGTCCGTGATTTCAGTAGTAGACAGAAACAGGCTTCCCTGTTTTCGAAACATTTTTACAAGGATGAAACGGCAGCCGAATAGCAATTTCTGATTCTATTAGTTGTATGGTGGTAAATGCCAGCTCAGACTTACCGGCGTACTTGTTTTGAAAACATAAATCTTGAACATGTACCCTGACGGCCACGACATTGGGCTGAAAGTTAAAAGGCAAAAGCTGCTCGCACTGCCAAAAACGTCCGCATCTGATCGATGTATCGGACAGAAAAAAAGTAGTATCGCAATGATAATACCTTCTTGCATTGCAGTCTAGATCTCGTTGGCTTTTGTATTCATTTGTCATGTGTGCTTACATTTTCAGATGTTGTTGGTTTTCACATCTAACCGTGTACGAGAATAGCCTTCAGGGGGAGGACTTTGCCAATTGTGCTGCCCGGCGAACAAAACATATTTTCTGTGATCTAGTCGGCGCCTGCTGGAGTGTGAAATGCAAAAGAAAGAAGGACAGCGCTGCTGATTTGGTACGTCTTGTGCTACCAAGCAGTTGTGGAATACTGCTGGTCATGAACGTGGTGGTCCCTGGCCTTGGAAGTAATGCTTTCCTATGACTTTAGGTTATTAAGCCGAAAAAAATGCAATTGAATGTATTCATAAAATCGGAAAAAAAAAAAAATGTTTGTCACAGGTATTCACTTGGCGCACAGTTTTGTCCTGGTATTGAAGCGGGGGGCATTATTATTTATTGCACTGATCTGACTCTTTTTCTCTTTCATCTCATCGGGACGTAAAACCTCCCTCGGACACGCACTTTCGCTCAGGATTTCTATCCTTTTTGTTCGGCATCTGACTGGACATGCTTCTGGTGAGTTGTGTCTTATCGAGCTCCTCGGCGGGGCTGCGGCTGTGCTCTCTCCTTTATTGAACTCTTCCCGGGGCCCCTGTGAGCTTGGTCTGCTCGGCGGGGCCCACTAATAATCCTTAATGATGTGGCATCCGTCTCTGTCAAACTGCGCCGCTGCGGCCAGACGCGGGCCTATTGCGGCCGACTTCGCCGAGAGATAAGCCGTCGTCTCTCTGTAGACACGGGCGAAGGGACAATAACATCAGCGCCTCCAAAGTACACGGGTGCTATCGGGCAAACATAGCAGAGAAAAAAAAAATAAGTCAACAAACAAAAGTGAAATAAGTTGTTCAAGCTTAAAGAACAACTTTATATGTGTTATCATTTGCAGCTTGGACTTGCTTCTTTTGTGAGCATGACGGGGGAAGATTGAGCCTGTGTGATCGTTTTCTTTGCAGCATTAACCGCTTTTTTTTCTTGACAATGTACAATTTACAATGGATTGACATAGAACGGTGGAGTTGTTTGATGAATGTTGGGAGCCCGCTGAATCAGCACGCCACTTTTTAACAGCGATTTTCTGGAGTCTCGCCACCCTCTGTCTTTCCATCTGTGTGTTTACAGAGACACTCAGCGCTTGGCACATTGGAACCAGTCATCATGGCTAATGATGGGAGTGGGAGTGTGACGCGTATGTGTGAGCTGTACATGGGGCGTGAATGCGCGCCGGTGCACGTGTGCATTTGCATGTCTCACTGTGTGTGTGTGTGTGTGTGTGTGTGTGTGTGTGTCTGTCTGTCTGTGTGTGTGTGTGTGTGTGTGTGTGTGTGTCTGTGTGTGTGTCTGAGTCTGTGTGTGTCTGTGAGTGAGAGCGAGAGAGATTCCCAGTGTGCACACGAGTGTCCTGCCTGCCAGAGAGAGCATATTGGTGGTGATTGGCATATTTACTTGTGTCGTAGCCTGCGTGAGCGTGGCAGCAGAAGGTTTTGGATTGGCTTTCGGTGGCGCTCTGCAGAGCCACCTCTCCGCTTCGACTGTGAGAATGACAGCGCTCCGCACAAGGGCCGTCCAGGCAGCACGTCATCCAGCCTACAGCAGGACTGATTAATGCTGCCGTTTGCACCGCAGCGTTTCCAATCCATGGATTATACTTCCGCTTTGCAACAGAAACAGGGACACGATCGGTCACATCCATTTTTTTTCTGTTTTAAAAGCATTGTGTGTGTGCGTGTGTGGGTGTGTGTGTGTGTGTGTGTGTGTGTGTGTGTGTGTGTGTGTGTGTGTGTGTGTGTTTTTTAATAAAATATTGCATGGAACTGCAATATTTTCTGTAATGTAAATGGGACGGAAAACACGCCCACCGTCTCATAGTGGCAAAAGAGCATCCATCAATTTGCCCGTATTTGAGGCATGCACTGCAACTTTATAGATTATGTTTGAGTGCTTCCTCCACCTTTCCATATATCGTATTGCTGTTGACGATGAATGTGGCTAATGCAAATCAATCAAAGCAAATCCATCGAGTAAGTTAAATTAAGCCTACCTCGTATCTGCATTTATCTAGTCAGATTATATGATGTGGCCTTATATATAATTCATAAAAGCGGGAGTTTAAAGTATATTTTTTAAAATGGCCGCAGTGCTCCCGTCGCTGCCAGATTACCTTCCAGTGAGTCAAGCTTCAAAACCCACAAATATAATTTCGGCCGGGCTGATGTGCTCGTGACCCTTCAGCGATGATGGCCACTCATCTCCAAGCTCCAGCTCGAGGGGATTCGAAGCTCCTCAGGCCTATCGCGGCCAGCATGGCCATGTGCTGTGTGTCCGTGTCAATTGCTGCCGCAGCCTAATGCTCATTGGCCGGCTGCTTCTCTCTGGGCCACGGCACCGTCTGCTTCGACATCACGGCTCAATCTTCTCTCAGCAGGGTCAGGGTGGGACCTCATCTGCCCATTACAGGAGTGTGTAATGACCAACCTGTCAGAAAGATGAGCTCCCTCCTTTACGCTCTTTCTCTCTCTCTCTCTCGCTCTCTCTCTCTCGTTTGTTTTTGGCCTTATTTTAATCCATGTAGAATGATAAAGCAGATCCTGGATTCTTTCAGTGAAACAACAGGTGTTCACATACAAAAAAAAGTGAAACTCATGGTAGTACCGTTTATGTGACGTTGAAGAGACGCAGTCATCTGCTAGATTTATGTTCTACGTGATAAATGTTCTGTGCGTATGTCCTGATGGACAGTGTGTACAACTCTCTTGCGTGTGCTTCATCTATCGTAAAAGGTTTTAGAGATCATTGAGATCTATGTTACTTGAATTTCACTTATAATTATTCCTCAAATGCAGTTTAACAGAAAGGCTTCTTGAAATGAGAATCCCAGACGCTTTTGACCCTGAAGAATGTCCACCGAGATATATTTTTTGGACCGGATTCACCAAAATGGGGACCATACTGTGTATTTAGAAAGTATTTTTTTGGAATCCCTGCACGAAACAATTTTTTTTTTTAACCTAATGCTTTGGGTTTTCTTTCTGAAGAGTAGACAGAGACATTGCAGACAGAACCCTGAGACTGCCGTGAGTCTTCCAGAGCGAGAGGCAGACCCAGAGAGCACTACTGCACATTAAGGGAATGAATATTGATTTAAAAACAAATTTGACATGGTTTTTAAATCGACTTGAAAAATGCTTCGCTTTAAAGAGTCGGGGCTTTATAGTCAGTCAGTGGAGCGGAGAAAACTTTGCTCTTGCTTTATGCTTTAATAAGATTCCGTTAATGGCCTTTTCCACCTTGACAAAAGCCCCCTGAAATGGCGTGCGTCACCGTGTGTGCGAAAATGTGCCGGTATGTTCACGTGCAAACACTGACATGAACATTTCGAAGGAAGGTGTCGTGACCGTCTGTGTGTAACGCTGAACTGCGGGCACACCAAGACAATTTTGCGGAGGGCGAGCCGAAGTGGAAACGGAACCGCACCACCCGTTTCAGCCATCCAAAAACATTTTACGATGATAATTTTTTTCTTGCATTGTGATGGAGGGCGGCAGATGTCACCTTCATCCCTCAAACCTCAGAGGGCGGCCAAAATAAGACACCGGACAATCTCGCCAGAGTGCTCGGCTGGCATGGTCCGAGCTGCCGGTGCCAGGTCTGCCTGCTCAGTGGGCCGGCGGAGGGAAAGTGCCTCTGGCTGCCGGCCCAGCTTTCGGCTTGACATAGACGGATCGTATGGACCCCAGTGTTTTACTTTCCTAATTGCTGCGCGTCGACACATCAATCCCTCAGACCTAATATTTCCGAACGGAGCGAGACATCATTACTCTGGCCATTTTAACGGGAATCGGGACAATGTGCTGGTTTCAGTCGCGTTTGATTGAACTTGCGTGTGTTTGCTGTAACGTGTACTGCCACCTATATACCTATAACCCTAATATCAATTAGTGTTATTGTGAGTTTCCGCAATTCTAAAGTCCTTTTGGATGATTCAGATGTCCAGAAGAAGAGTGTGTGCCCAGCTTTGCGGGCTGTTTTGGAAAAAGACATCAAGATATTCGGCTTCCTTTTCAAAATGACTCTTTTTAAATATAATTACATATCCTTTAAATGTCCTCCCACTAGTCTGAAGATCAATCCAATTTAATGACGGGCAACATCTAAAACAAGTAAGACATCTTTTGTTCAGGCTATTACGGCTTCCCTTTTGATCTTGACTAAAACTACAGTCTGATATTCTTGTTTCAACCGCGTTTTCTCTGAAAATATACATCGGAAGTAAATCCTCATGGATCAAGATTTTGATCTAGAGCGCGTATTGATTGGCCGGAGACGTCCGATTCTAGTAAATCAAAGTATGGCCGGCGAGGCACGACCTAAGTAAATGCAGCAATTCAGCCTTGTATCTCCAAATAACTCCTTTTGAAATAGTTAACAACAATGGGTTCTTCCTGGTTTTCCTTTGAAACGACTCCACTAAATTGTATTTACGCTGTGAAAGTGGGTCTCTCTGTGACTTGGGGCAGCAGGATAAGTGGTAATCCCTCGGGCAGTGCTCTGTTGTTAGACTGCCCTGGCTGCTGAGTCAGCCGCATTTCTTCCAGAGGTTGCAGACTAATCTCCAAAGTACCTTCCTCTGTCAGGGGTCCAAGCATTTGTCATTCTGGCTCTTGATACCTTTCCTTTCTAAAACGTTCCAGTGCCTTGTAACTTGAAAAACTCATCCCCCATACTTGCTTTAAAAGGTTTCCAGAGTCTGTTTTGATACACTTTAGCTGGTTTTACTTTGCATAATGGCCCCGCTATAGTGATTCATATGTTTTAGTTTCTGATATAAAAAAAAACAAACTTTTTCACGTGAATGAAAAAGGCTATGGCCATTCATGAGCTGCAAACCAGTCTACAGCCTGTTAGATTTAGGATAGGCATCAGTAAACCATTGGATTAAGTCACAGCTATGCCGTCATCGAGCTGTAAATAAGGCTGCTTCTTAACATTGAGGAGACGGAAGGTGCTCGCCAAGCGGTGAGGATCTGCCGAAGTGCTCTTGTGTTTATTTAATTTGATGCTGGCTGCCAGACTGCGTCCAGCGAGCTAAGTGCTTTGCCATTACGCTTCCTGTTCTGTGCGTAGTTCTGCTACAGGGCCGAGGCTCACGGGCGTAATGCCAGGCTGTTGCCTTCTCGGTTGCCACCTCGAGAATAAGCGTTCCCTTTGTCGTTTTCCTATCCGCAGATCTACGTTGAGAAGAAGAGCCAGTTTGAGATCAAGAGGAATAACCCCAAGGACCTGGTGGAGCGAGTGGCACGCGACATCTCCAAGTTGCTCAACGGCAAGAGAAGAGCCCTGGAGGTAAGAGAGTGATGCTTCATATGTCATGCCAACTGTGTACACGCACACTTTCCTGCAAAGTCAACTCTCTTGGTCCAAATATGTGCATTGTGTTAATCACACACACACACACACACACACACACACACACACACACACACACACTCGGATCGTAATGGTGGCCTCCACGTGGGCAAACAAGTGGGTTAAAAAGCAGTGTAATTCCTGTTTGATATTAAAACAACATTTAGAATGGCATCTGCCCCCAACAAACCTAAAAATGTAAGCTGTATAGATCATGGATGGACGAATGGAAATACTTCCCCCCCCCTGCACAGTACTGGTGGTGCATAGTTTATACTGTGAGAAGAAGTTTGATTTCTGAGGTTATCATTGCAATGTTCTGCTTTTTGCAATATAATTGTTCCCACTGTCATACTCAGATAGTCCTGTGATTAGTGGAACCTCTAACCCCTTAGTGACAAGGAGGAAACTGAGAAAAGTGTACACAATCAATAAAGTTCAGGATCGTTGGTTATAAATCGGCTGAAAATCGATTTTAAAATCAAAACGACGGCTTTTGAGCATTTTTTTGTAAATAACCTTGACACAAAAGATGACAACACGTGGCGATTTTATAATTCTATATACAATTTCCTATTTAAAGCTTAATTTTTTTCACAATGGCTGCGAGGCAGTCCTTTTAATCAGCCTGGTGATTCTCATCATCTCCACCCACATACACACACACACACACACACACCGTACACACTGCACACTCATCTGCACACAAACACTGATTCCTTTTAATCACCCCAATCTTCTTCATCATATGCTGCAGAATCCACACACACACTCACACACACACACACACACGCACACACGCACACACACACACACACTAGAAATTAGAGTGGCTATATATATTCAAAAACCTCTTTCTTGCTCTGACGAACACTCAGCTTCAGAGTTCATATGTGTGTAAGGATTTCATCTGCGTGTGCGAGAACGTGGAATGTATAATTTGAATTTCATCTATGTGGCAGCTCGTTCGAGGCGCTGTGTCCACTTTGCCTCCCTCTGTTTCTGCCCAGATATGGTCACTCAAGGCAAAAGCATGGAACTTTTATTTTGGCACAGCGGAAGCCTTATGAAGGGGCCGAAGTGTCTATCTTTCAAGAGCACGAGGTCTTGTGGGATGAGACAAATTCATGCCAAGGGGGAGCAGGAGTCTCTCAAAGGCACGCTTAATTTTACAGCTTGGAACCTGAAAGGGAAGAAGGTGTTACTGTACGTCTCCCGTGGTCATGTGTAGGATTGGATTTGGACGAGCAAAGCATTGATCCTCCAACCCCGTTTTTTTTTTCTCTCTCTCTCTCTCTCTCTCTCTAGCCTCTTTCAAAAGAGTTGAAGGCAGGGCCTGCATTACACCCCCACCCTCAGCACGTACGCACACCCACACACACCCACCCACACACACACACACACACACAAACCACCCCACCCTAACCTCCACGGGCCACACTGTCACCTCACATCCTGTCTGGGAGATTCACTCAGGAGGGAGGAAATGAGGTGAAAAAAAGAGAGAGGCTGGAATGAGAATGTTTCCCTGGGGCGTGGAAAAATCAAGAAAATGATGTTCAGAAATTCATAGATTTAAAAATGAGCAGCAAGCGGGAGGGAGAGCGAGAGAAAGGAAGAGGGTGATGTGGGGGGGGGGGGTTAGATGGAGGAGGAGAAAGAGTTTGGAGAAAAATCAAAAGAACGCACGGAAAGAGAGAGAGAAGAGAGTCAAAGAATAACATTGTAGAAGGTAGCAAAAAAAAAAAAAAACACAAACCTTCACGAAAAGTGCAACAAGTTTAATTTTGTTAGGTTTATTTTAATTTTTTCCCTCTATTTCTAAAAATTCAAGACTGCAAACGAATGAAGTCATGTGGACTTATTATTCATACTGGGAGAAAAGTGAAAGCCATGACTTAATGGAGTCTGTAGATAAGAAGGTCTCCAACTCTGCTCTGCGCAGTATCGACAGCGTTTTATATTCCAGGCTGTTTGTACCCCCTGTAATGGTTATTTAGTCCCATATATTCCCTGCCACGCATTTAAAAAAGGGGAGACGTGTGTGTGTGTACGTGTGCACAGGTGTGTGTGTGTGTGTGCGCCTTGCAGGAAGAAATTCTTCTTCTGCAACCTATTTAAATACTGCTTCGGGCGATTCGTTGTAATTCATGTTTATGTTTCTAATGAGAAAATACGCACCGACTCTAAATACTCAGTTACCGATATAGAGGGGGGAGGGAGATATTTTTCACTGCTCTGGATGTACTTGCTTATTTTTTAATTCGCAACATGATTAACCATTTAAATTGTCGGGTTGGGGGCTGAAACGAAACCAAATCCAATAGTTGAGCATTTAACTGTTTAACCCGATTATCTGTGCCATCAACAGTCGGGAAAAGGCACCCCGCTAAATGCATAGGGCGTTTCTGTGTCACCCTGGTCATATCTATTAGAGTGATGCATATTTATAAGACCTCTAGGAATCAAAATATCCAGAAAATAAGTGAATCGTACTCAATGTTCCTTTTACCCTAAAAAATTGAGCATATATAAGCTGACTTTCCTTTTTTTTGTCGAAAGCCTCCCTGGTGTTTATTCTTTCCCTTCACTTGTCTTAATCTCTTCCACTCCACATCCCTGTCTGCTCCCCCTTTCCTTGCCCCTGGCTTCAGTGATCTTCTCAAACAATGATCTGATTCCACAGTCGTTGCCGAAATTAAAATGCAACACAAACCCTGGTAGCCTGACAGGCTTCCATGTTGCCGCCGGACACTTTGTATAAATCTCTCTTTTTCTGCGGCAGCTTGAAATGTGACTCAGGCAGGCTTCCTCTGATGTCCAACATTTATTTAAATATTTAATATATTTGATTCCAGGGGCTGTGTGAATGGAAGCAGACACCTGGAGAATATCTCACTCCCTACTATTCAGTGCTCTCGGTGCATTGATGTGCGGGTAGCGGCCGAGGGCCGCCTGCGTCTGTGTACTCCTGCGTGCGTCGGTAGCGCGTCTGTATGTGTATTCTTTGAAGTTGCGTCGAGCAACAGGCTCGCAGCAGAGCGAGTGCGTGTCTGACGGGCCTTTTTTAACCGAGAGCAGCCGGAGAGAACGCAGCCCGCCACGTAACCTGTCGTGTGTACAAAGCCGAACAGGTGCGATAGACCTCCCAGACTGATCGGAGCCCTCGTCCCTTCGTGCGCTCCTCTTTTTGATGCTCCGTGTGATCACCGCAGAGGCCTGAGATAAGTCGGGGCCCCTCAGAACCGGCGGAGGCCGCGCAACCTCCGGCCGGCCGGCTGTCAGTCAAAGCCGGGGGGGCCTGTTACATTCCCGTCCGCTGCTGAACAACAAAAACTACGACTCAAAACTCTGAAGTTAGGATTTCACAGTAGATACTGGTGGAATGGGGGCCGGGGGCGGGGGGGTAAGGTGGGTCTAATCCAGTTACAGAGATCCTATATACTTTTCCCAATACTACTTAAACGCTGAAGGATGGCTACCTCTGGGCTGCTCCCTGCTCGATGGTCATTCACACCCAGCACTCCGCCGGGACAGCTATTTAGATGGTTGCAGGCTTAGACCTTGGTGATGATGCATGGGGAAGGTGAAGTGGTCAAATACTCTCACAGAGGTTTTCAGGTACTGTGGCTCACTTTACCAACTTGATCCATAGATGTGATGCACTCTGAGGTTTATGTTTAATACATAAGCGGATGTGCAGCAAATATCTGTAGACCAGCAGCGAAACCAAAGCACTGGGTCATTTGGACTTTGTGTGCACAGTGTGTCTATGCTCTGGCAGCTGCCCTGATGTTTGTCGTTAAAATATGCTGTAGAGCGGTCACAGCATTTATAATCCTCTGTTTTGGGACTATCTTGCGTCAAACAGTACATCATCAGCATTACAGCCCAGTGTCATTTTCTCCTCAGCTTCAAGTCCCCCTCCGTTCCGGAATGTCTCGACCCTTTCTTGTCCCTTCGTCCGCTTTTCTGTTGCTCGCTCAATATTTTGGCATTTTGGGAAATCCACTGTGTCAGTTCATGTGAAAGTCAGGATTCAGTTTGATGATAGTTTTTTTTTTTTTTTTTCCTCCTGTGTTTCTATGTTTAAGCTCTGCTCACCTCACCAGGTCATAGTTGCTGGTTTCCCTTTCTGAACTGAGGAACATGGTGCACAGTGGGTGGGCACAGCTCTCTCAGGCGTGACGGAGATGTCCTGTGACTCGGCCGTGGCTCTGAGCGGGACAGCGGGACGCTGCGCGAGAGCTCAGGCGGGAAACCGTGCAGGGACGGCAAAAGTGTGCTTGGCGGAATGAATCAATTGCACCGCGTGGTTCTCCATCTCCTCCTGGGCGTGGACACCGGGGCGACACAGTGGGGTCGGGGATGAGGAGGGATGGGTCGCTCCGAGTTATCTGTCCTCACGTCGCATAACTTCCTAATCCACTGGGACACTGACCGGTGCGTGGCGCGGCACAACCCACGTGCGCGCACTCGGGGTAGGACCGTGTGAGTAAGCAGGTGTTGGGCACAGGTGTGAACATTTGAAGCCGCTTGGGAACTTGGTGCGAAAAACTGTTCACACCAAGCAGAACCTTTATTGTACCTATTAAGTCTAACACGTATCTATTGGACAGTTATCAGATGGCAGCAGCGGGTTGTGGTGGCATGCACCTGACTATTTTCTACTGAGTTGATCTGGCGGTTTCGTATACTTCACTGTATACTGGGAAAGAGCAATATCCCGCCCGCACCTATGCGGGAGAGAATCGGCTGCTTTACCTGAAGTAACCACAGTGTCGATTTTTGAGATGTGGGCTGTGAATAAGACCCGGGTTGATGACGCTTGAAAAAGGGAACGTGACAGAGAGGCAGGCGCCGCTGCTCCTTTTGCCTTTATCGCACCAAAGCAGCAAGGTTCAAACAAAACCGCTCAGGGGAAATGTAGCTGTATTGCATCCCTGTGGTACTGGTGCGGCAAAAGTCCACAACAAGGAATCAACAGTTGAATTATTGGGACTGCTGTAACCCTGGGAGTATAACCACCTCCTTGTAGTTTGTGGTTGACGACTTGAGTCATGGCGGCGGTGAGTTATCCGACGCCTCGGTGACTGCCTTTAATTGAACAGGCATCTGGCACAAATAACCAATTTATAACAGCTAAATTTAGCCCTCCGTCTTCTCAAGCGCCACCGGCCCCAAAAAGGCGGCGCCGCTCGCTGCGGTGACAAGTGAGTGCTGTCGTTTGGATTCGGGACGGCCCTGGGTGCACAAGAGCTGAAAGATGGCTGAAGACAAGCTCTCCTTTGTTTGAATTGGGTCTTGTAATGGATTTCAATAGAGACGCTGATTAATCGCGTCAGTCACTTACTGTTACTTGCTGTTCTGTGTCTTATGTTGCCCGAGATGTGGTGAATCAATGGATACAACCCCTGAAAGAGATAAAAAAAATCAAATATCGTCACTATTTATATATCATTTGAAACACTCGAATTCAAGGTTCTTGTCATACCCGACAGCAACAGTACGACAGCAGCTGGTGTGCCGGCAATCAATGAAACCACCGGCAGCAAGTGATTATGTCTCGCCTGTTGTTGCGTGAAGTGAAGACAAATGAAGTGGTGAGATTTCACTGGATCCCCACTCCCCGTGCGCGAGTGACAATTTTAAGGTTGTACGGAAGTGCATACGCCATGAACATCATCACCATTGGGTTTCAAGTGGTCCTAATGGTCTTGCATAGTTTAATCATAATAATAATAAGCTTTATTTGTATAGCACTTTTCATACATAGGATGTAGCTCAAAGTGCTTCGACAATTTATACAGGAGATAAAACTTTGTGCAGAGTATAAAATATATCAGAACAAAAGAAAAAGCAAAAAAAAAACAAATATAAAAAACTTTGCACAGTGCAATATACAAAATATAACAGAACAAAGCAAAAAGCAAATATAAAGTTATAAAAAAAATCTCTCTCTCTCTCTCTCTCTCTCTATATATATATATATATATATAATGTAGCATTAAAACTTGATCCGCATACTTACCATTAACCTCCCTGAGGCACGGCATACCACTCGGTAATAGCATTCACCCCTCAGTATGGCTTGTGTTCATTTAGGAAGCTTAATGAATTACAAGGGCTTTATAATGAGTGTGTCTGAGCAGGGTGGGGAGGTCAGATGGTTTGAATAACTAATGAACCCAATCACCAATCAGAACATGCTTGAGACATTTTTTTGCGCACCCTTTTGTTGGAGATATATCTACATATTACAACCCCAGCCCTCCCACCACCTTCGCTGCCACCACGGCGATAAAGTAAAAGAAAGAAAAAAAAGAAAAAGAAATTAGAGAGGAGTTGCACAAAGTAATTTGGATTTCTATTTCCTGTAGGCCTTTGGAGAGGCGGTTATAACTCAGGTCCCATCAGGGAAGAACAGACAAAGTAGGCCGAGTTCTACTTGGGTAAAAATAGAAGAGGAAACTTCACAACTCGCACCGTGCACTAAAAACATCAATGTTTTGTCAATGTAGTTGAGAAAGGTTCGATCGTGTACCCTATTTTATAGTTTGAGGTATTTTGGTTTGCTGTTTTTATTTCCAGGGCCATTCCCTTCAAACTGTTGTTTTAGAAATACCAGGAAAAGGGTCATTTCATAGATGTTGAAAACAGCTGTAACTGTTTAATATGTTATAGTGTTCTCAGCACACATGATTATTGACATACAAACACAATTGAAGAAAGCGGCAACAGAGGAATTGAATTTGTCATCTGGCTTCTATGCCGTGGTTTTAATTGTCTCAACCAACAATGCAAAGCCATTATTAAATCACATCTAACCCACAATTACGTCAGAAGTGCTTGATGATGTAGTTCGATAATAGAGATAATCTAAAAGTTTACAGCTCCTCAGGTAAGAAATTGGAAATGTCATTACCAAAGTTGTTAGAAGGTTCTCCCTGGATACCTTGAGTATGTGCACCAAAATTCAGTCCGATTCGATATAAATATATCGATTTATTACTTAAGAGTGAATTCTGGTAGTAATATTTGACAGTCATTCCCATCCTTAAAGCCTCGCTTTTTTTTATCTGAGGACTGGAAGCGCTAGTTTGTCCACTCTCTTAGAAATAGACCAACTAATTGCACATATGCACGGAAGTAGACACTTGGATATGCACGCACGCGCACACACACACACCCACACACACACACACGATCCCCTCTTTTAATCTCTTCCCCAAACCCCTGGCCCCTGTCATTCAGATCTATGAACTTCCATTAGCAACCATCTGTTACAACCTGCAGCAAAGCTATTACACACATCTCTCTCTCTCTCTCTCTGTCTCTCACACACACACACACACACACAGACAAATATGAACGGACTAACTTACCTCATTCACCATACTGTAAAGCCAGCCATCTTCTTCTAAGCCTTGAGAGAATTTGCTGAAGCATAATTTAACCTTCAAAGCAGAAGTCAGCAGGACACACCTGCGATAGCATCACTGTGATGCTGCCCTCTGAAGATGCGTCAGAAGGTCAGCGCCGCGCACGCACGCACGCACGCATGCGCGCACACACATGTGCAGCGACACAAAGGGAGGGAGGTCATACTAAGCCACCCACCGCAAACGCTCACGCACGCACGCACGCACGCACGCACGCACGCACGCACGCACGCACGCACGCACGCACGCACGCACGCACACACACACACCTTGGCATTGTGTGGTAAATGTACACATTATTCCGTTCATACTATTGGGTCACTCGAACGCACCCACTGATAAAGGTCACAACATCCCACCCACTGCTCCTTGGCAGCATTTCACATTCGACAAAATGTCAGAACCTGATCTGCTTCATGCCAGTACGCTGCCTCCAGCACTTTTCCTCGCATCTTCAATGCATGCGTTTATTTCCGCTCCGTACGTCCCACTTTCAGCCCCATTTGAATGATCAGATTTTTCTCTCTAAACAAATGTCAGCGTACAGCCAAAGATTTGTATTTTCTGCCGCGTTCCTGCCTCGCGCAAAGGCATTCATTCGGGTGACAATATGGGTTACAGGCAGGAAGTGTGGGAGTATCTAATTATCCAACTTGTTCTTGAAAAGGGAAAAAAATGCTGTTCCGTGTTTAAGCAACTTGCTCACGTGGCAATAGCATCTGCTTCACTCCTTCATTTCCCTGTCGGTGAGAGACAAATGAATGGAAATGACTGCTTTGTGCTCTTGTGCTGCGCTCTCCGCAAGCTGCATAAAACCTATATTTCAAGTCTCCTATGTGCGATTTTGTATCCGCAGGGAGAGGGAGAGAAAGGAGAGGCGGGGACACTTGAATCCGAAATTGCTGCGCTAAAAGGCCAACTTTTTTTTTTTTTTTTTTTTTTTGTCATTTGCGATTGCAAGGCAGCGCTCGTGTCTGTGCGTTGTTTTCTTTTCCAGAGGGCAGGACTTAAGGATCGCTTTTGTGAGAGGGATTTTGGAAAAACGCCTCGGCAGTCTAACGGAAAATATATGGCATACTTCTGTGAGCTGAAAAACTCAAGGTAACCACGGTGTTAAAATAGGGTCTTTTTCGAATCGAACATTGGCACGGTTACATTTCCTTGTTAGACCTTTTTGTGGAACGTCAATATATATATATATTTATATATATATTATCTTATTTTAATATGTTATTATTCCAAGTAGTAATCACACCGTGCACTATCCTGTCGGATCCCTCTAACTCCGCTGCCTCCTTTTCATCTCAGTGATTTTCCGCCAGCTCCCTCTTATCAACATCACCATCTGAGAGGCCACATAGCAAAATGGCTCCCCTGGGAGGAAGTCCATGATCAAACATTTGTGGATGCAGACCACAGAGACGGAGAATTGAGGCTCTTTTAATGAATCCAATTTTAAAACCAAGCAATGTTTTCTTTTCTTTTTTTCTTTTTTTTTTTTGCATAAAGATCCGGGAACGAGGGACCCGTGGGCCAGTAGGTGCAGTGGTTTTAGGTCCCTACTGTCCCTATCTCTAAATGCTGGTCTGATATCCATAGCCTGCGTCTGACCCGGGGAAGCTGTGCTTTAATTCCAGTGTGATGGAGACTCCGGTTCTGCTTGAGTGAATCCCCCTTTTTCCATTCCTCTTGAAACGGACGAGGCGAATAATGAGCTTGTTTCTTGAAAAGGACTTGTTAGGTTCTGAAAGACGGGGGCTGTCTGCCCAGTATGGTGCTCTTATATAACCAGATACTCACAAGCACGCACACACACACACACACACGCACACACACACACTTTGCAGTAACACCAGATGTATGCAAGTCTAACAAATGTATCTTACACAGCATTTGATGCTGTAACGCGTCACATCTGTCGGGTTTGCGGGACACATTCAGCAAGTGGTATGAATTTAGGGGAATGCTTTTGAATCAAAGATCAAAGATTTTTTTTAGGTGTTGTTCATTTTCATTCCTATTGAGGTTTTTGTTTATTTTCCAGACCAGTGACACAGTGAGAGGTGAAACTTTGTCATGAAGGAAAGGACCATCTACACAAAAATAGACAAATCCCTACTTCGGTGCTGTAGAGGAATGACGATCGTGTAACTATTTCATTTTAGGCCATTTTAATGTTATTCCGTTTTTTTAAAGTTCAGTTCCCGACAAAAAAAATCGCTTTTTATCACAAACGTGTGGGAGTGAAGGAAAAGAAGATATCGCTTGGAGTAATAGGAGAGATTCTTTCTTTGCACAGCTAACAGAGCATTATTACTTGAGCCCAAATACACTAGTATTATACAGGAGATCAACTTCACAGGGACGCCACTGTTCTTGGAGAACAACCCTACTCCACCAGGAGAGCGGTGGTGCTCCAGAAGCTGGATGGTTTTAAACAATTACAAATGATCGACGGGTGTAGAGAAGCCAGCTCTGCGGGTGCCTTCTATTTTATGTTTCAACAGCAGCAAATGAAAAGTTCTACTGTAGGAGAAAGACAAAAAGGGACGACTCGGGTGGGGGGTGGCGGAGCCGCGAGAGGTCGTGCGGCGTGATGCTCACAGGAGAGTAATGACCTGGGTTGCCTTGCTGCCCGGGCTTTTGTTGACCCCGTTTTCAAATTCTCACCGCGGTCATTGTACGCAATGCCGACCGCTTGTCTGCACGGACTGAGGACACTCGCACAGAGAGGCCAAGGGAATCAGAAGGTCGACTTGCCTTTATTTTGCACTTCCATCGGTGCAGCCAGTTAATCTTTGCTCTGCCCCGGCTTATCTGGGCGCCTGCCACCCTGGCCCTGCCCAGGGCGAGAGGCCTCACTCGCCTCGCCTCCTCCTCCTCCTCCTTCTTCCTCCCCCTTGCCTTCCCCTGAGCTCAGTTCTCCTTGGCTGGCTGGAGGAGGTGGCTGCAGATTGAATTCTTCTCTCGGTTTCGTTTCTCTCAAGTTTGCATTCATTTGTCGTTTTTTCTTCCGTTGTGTTTGTTTCTTAAGTGGAAGTCATTCAGGGTCCGTCTCGGCTCCCTCCACCCTCTCAAATCAGTTGTGGCATTGGCCTGAAATCATTTTTATGGAAAAAAACTAAAAACAACAGGGCTTTGATATGTCTTAATCCCCCAAATCTTCCCGGAATGTGCGCATGTGCATAGCCAGAGTTATGAAATAACAATCTGTTGATCATTGCATCCATCAATGAGGTTGTTTTCACCCGTTTGTGATTGTCAGCAGTATTATGCAAAGAGTACTGAATGAATTTCCATCAAACATTGTGGAGGTATAAAGAGTGGCCCACGGAAGGAACCATTAAACTTTGAGGGGGATTACATTTTCTGCTCTGAAGTTTGTTGTTTAATTTGTAATCATACTAAAACTTGTTTCATCATTAAGTCAATAAATGGCGATGGCCACATCTTCAAACATTTTTTTTTTGCCTAGAAAAATCCTATGAGATTATCTTGCGAGTGATGGAAAACAGAGGAGGCAGTAGATACTTGCATTGGAGGGAAAAGATAATGTTTTTTTTTTCCTCCCTTTAAAATGTATTTAAACTATCAATTGATGATCAGCATTGCTAAATGGATGACTCTTTATTTCATCCGCTCTAACTTCCCAATAATAATAAAAAAAAATAAAAAAAGTCATAGTGAAATCCCATCCAGTCCCACACGATTCAGGGTGGCCAGACACTGCCACCTCATACAAATTCGTAAAATCAAAAACCAAAACCCTTCCCTTCAGTACCCGGGAGGCGTTCTGAGTTCAAACTGTCGTATCGTGGCTCCTCCTGCTTCTCCTTTGCAGCCCATTGCCCCCCCCTCGTCATCCTCCTTCTCTTCCTCACCCATGATTTCTGCCCACTGTCTTGAGCTCTGACAGCCTGTCATAACTCTGTCGGCCCGTTACAGCCTGTCACAACATAATGACCTAACACTTTTCATGATTGGCAGGTGTTTGTCCTCACGGGGCCAATGAAGTAGTGGCTGGGGAGATGTGCTTTGAAGTCCGGTTACCTTGTTTCGGGGCTGACTGACGGGTGGCTTCCCGAGCTGCGCAAAGAGACCTGGCCTGTTTGCTTGTTTATTCCCCATTTTTTAATTCATCCTGTGTCTGGAAAACAATGCGGCCCGCAGTCTGCCATAGCTCATCCCGGGCGGTGACCGGGGGGAGGGAGGGGGGGCACGGTCTCTCTCTGCTGGATGAGTGACAGGGGGAAAGGTGTATGGACGGAGAAGAGAAGGAAAGGGAAAAGATAGGAGCTTGCCTGGAGGCAGCGGTGGAGCGATGAGGTACTGAAATAAGAGACAGCACACACACACACTCTCTTGTGTGTTTAACGTACTCTCTCTTCTTCCTCCCGCATCAGTTTCATGTGTGTGTCCTTTGCTCTTGTAATCGTATTGACCTCTGATAAAAAGCAACCTAGCTCTTTTTCTTCTCTGATACACATTAATCCCTATCATTGATTACAAACGTACATGCTCAGGTTGGGCTTTTATCACAGCGAGTATAACGGTTGTGGGAAAATCAGAGACTAAAATCCTGAGAGACACACAGCAGAATGGGCTTAACATAATACATGGTCTTCACTGTAGCTTCAGCGGGTCGTACACAAGTAAGCAATCCAAACAAGGCAAGGCAAAAATGGCCAGATAGGATGATATGAAAAAGATTAAATTAAAATAAAGGAGGGAGGGAGAGGATAAACTATGTCAAAAACCATTAAATCAAGCATTAAGAAGGAATGCTGCAGAGCGACGCACTCACGAGTGCCCAATCCCAAACCCGTATCTGCCACTTCACCGCCAAGTGTCACTCAAAATCAAGCTATACTCGCAGCTGTGAAGGACACTTTTGATGAAGGAGAAAAGGTAGAAATGGATCGCCAAATTACGAAAAAGCTGTGCACTCATTGTCGTCATCCAAAAGACCTGTAGAAAGTAGTAGTATAAGACGGAGCGCCCTGGGTTTGTGTCGTGTTTATGCCATTCACCTGTCGCCGACTGGGCAGACGTGGCAACTACCATTTATACCCCATGCGCACCCATACGGTGAGGATATTGGAAATTGTTTTTCGAGGTGTGGCAGAAGTTGTCCTGCTCTCTGTCTTTATTGAAACCTGTCTCGCTCCACTGCCTTTTAAAACGGCAGCCACTGCGGCGGGTGTGCAGTGAGGGCGCGGGAGTGCATCCATTCATTTAAATTGGGCGCTAATGGCAGACTATTTAGAAGTCAATTAATTTGCCAGGGGGGCCAAATGCACAGTGGCAGTTGATGCCGTCACAAGGCTGAGGAGTAATTGGATGTGTGGTGATGGGATGTGCCCGTATGTGCTGGTGCGCGCGTGTGTTCCCGCTGTCCGAGCGACCGCCTCCTGTAACTCCAAAAGTCCTCAACAAAAAAAGCACTGTCTGTCGTGCAGACGATCCTTTTCCTCACTTTATGGTCCACCTCTGCGGGGCAGAGATAGAGAGACGGAGAGAGAAAAAAAAAAAAAAAAAGGGGTGAGAGTGAGAGAAAGCCTGAGATCGATGCCGGGGCCCGCGCGCACATCTCGGAGTGATCGATCAGGCACGGAGCATTTACTCCGCCAGACTGCTGGGCCTTTGTGGATGGAGATTATTTCCAAATTATTACAGGAGGCAGATGCTTGTCAGCGGACGCGCACCGTCAAGGTTATACTGCTTCAGTGCAGCCCGCCTTTCTCTTCTCTCCCCCTCTGTCGCACTTTGAGTTTCTTCATCTTTTGGAAATCGTCAACTTTCCACTCCTGTCATCTTTTTCTCCGGCAAAGGGGTTTGCCGCTGGTTTTACATTTTCCACGCTGCTGTTTTATTTGGGGTTTGTTTTGTTGTTGTTTTTTTTTGCGCCGTGTTGTCTCCCTAACAGCAGATATGTTTTAGTGTGATTGTAGGTGAAATAAAAGGTGCACATTGTATACCGTTCAAGTAATGACACACTGAAAATGCCATCTAGTAAATTGACTGCATACGCACAGAATGGGCTAGACAGTATAATCTTCGACCAATTTTATTCTATAATGACACTGACTATATCGGGCTGCTGCTGTGTGTATAAAGCTTTCTCAAAAATGAATTTTGTTTTTTCTGGAACGACTCAAATCGGCCCTTCAACCTCACTTGTTTCTATGCACTTTAAAAATAGATGTACGTTGGAGGCTTTTGTGCATCCTTGTGCTGCCTGTGTGCTTTGGGTTAGGTCATGCGCGCGTTTGTGGCTGTGTGTGTCTGTGAGCGAGGGAGCTTGTAAACGTGTTTAAAGCTGATCATGTACATTTCAGATGGTTGAGAACATGTGTGTTTTCAACCTCGTTAGACGGATTTGACTTGGCAACGTTCTTCCATGCCCTGGGCTCTGACTCTTGTCGTCTCATTCTCATTTATCCTCCTCAGCATGACATATCACAGCAACTGTTGTTGGTATTCAATTTTCCATCTAAATTTCTCCACCCATATTCAGAAAGCGTTTCAGTAAAATGTCGAAAACGGTCTTGACTGTGTTATATGGTTATGTACTCTATGGAATAATTGAGTTATCTGACTTAAGAGAAACTTCTTAGCAGTCTGTTAAAAGGAAACAATCTCACCCACATTATTTTATCCATAGATAATAATGTCTTTTTCAACTTTATCTTTATCTATGTTTAGAAAATGGATTGGTAGTATAGTGACGGTGTGTTGCCAATAAATGTTGTCTTAACCTCAAGCCAATAACAAGATAATATATAACTAATCTTTAATTGATTTTTCTAGGTTCTACTCAAGGACAATCTATCACAATCTATTTATATACAAACCCATGTTTATTTTTTCATTTGACTCTGGATAAGACAGAAAAAAGGCATTTTCCAACTCTCTGTACCCATACCCTGTCTCTATGTATGGATTAGTTATGTTTATACAATCTGTGGTAGTATTTGTTTTATTCAGGCAAATCCCATTGAGATGGCATTTTTATTTATAAGACAGTCCCCAATGTACGTAGTACTAAATGTACAGAATATGTCTCCTCAATATACAGTTATACAGAGTAACTAGTTGCATGTGCTTCTTGGAAGGTGCTTTGGACTCGAGATGATAATACAGAAATATCACACAGTCACTTTAGTGTAGTGAACGTACAGGCACACTCTTTCCACATCTGACAGACATGAAAAGAAAGCTCTAGGATTATTTTTTTCAGACAGCAACGGCAAGGGAACACATCAGTATCAGCAGACTTGAAAATAAAAAAAGGATTGAGAGTCAGGTTAAGTCAGAATGGGCTTCTAGGTACTTAAAAAAAGAACGGAAAAAGCATTTGCCTTTGTTTTGTAACCATCCATTTATGTGTTTGTTGACTGATTTTATAAGGTGTCCCATATTGATCCTTTTTATTTTTAGCACCCATCACGGCCGCAGTGAATTCTGAGCGTCATCCGGGTCCTTTGGGGAATATTCCGAGAACCATCTCTCACTGAGCGAGTACGAGGCAGAGCAGACTGATGAAACATTTACTTTACTAAGCCAGATGGTGTTTGCGTTAACAGGAAACACGGCAGCGTGCTATAGCACCCTGCATAACATGCAAAGAGAGTCTCATCACACCATATCTGCAGACTGAACCTGATGTTGGATTCATCGAAGGCTTTAATGTTTGTTGAAAATGGTGTGATCAGATTGGATTTAGAAACATCAGCTAACCTTGAGTGCTTAATGGCGCTGAGATGAGTTTAGGTGACTGACTGTCATTTGGCCAGCAACACACACAAGAATCTTAAAAGGGTGCCTTTGACATGTGATAGTAGAGTAGAAAAAAAAACAAAAAAAACATTGGGAGAGTGTTTACATCCTGAAAGAGCAAGGCTTTCAGATACATAGCTCCTCTGCGTAGCTCCATGGTGGATTTAAATGCCAGGGCACTTAGCTCAGTTTCTAGTTAATAAAGATCTCCTCTGAGAGCGCTATACAGTACGGTGGGAGGAGGGGGAGGGGGGGGGCGTAGAAGAAGAACAGAGAAATATAGGAGAAATGAAGTCTGGATGGGGAGGCAGAGGGTGATGAGAGGAAGGAAAGTGAGAAGGATTAATTGTTCGCCCAAGAGAGGGGGGAGATAACATCAGATGTTTAAAAGCTGCCACAACTAATCCTGTCATTTCTTGGACTAGAGTAATGAAAATGGAGAAATGATATCTCTTGGAGAACCAAGAAAAGCAAGCTGCCGTGCATGCCTGTGAACGAGCGCGTATGCGCTTGTTAGATGGCCTGCGTTTATGGTGCATTGCTGCTTGCGTTAAAGGTGACGTTGCGCGGAATAAATAATCTGCTTTGATTAGCTTTATACACTTTGACTAATTTTGTGCAATCATTTAAGATAAACTATATGTTTTTGTTTTAACCTTATACAAAGCCAAACATGAATTGTAAAAGCTTCTTCAAGCAAGTTTCTCTTCAGTTTATCACAGGGTAAACCAGTAGGTTCCCAGAACTCATGATGGCGGCGGCGCGTCTGGACGCAGCGGCCCCTCGTTGTCCCGCATTTTCGCTGTTTTTGTTGTTTTTATTATTATTATTTGTTTTTTAAATCTGTTTCCGAGTTTTCATATTTATATGTTTCTTTGTTGTAGTTTTCATATTTATATATTTATATGTTTCTTTGTTGTGTATTTCTAGTGTGTTGTCTGTCATGCAACATGTTGACCGTGTTGTTGTATGTTGTTATTGTTGTTGTTTGTAGTTGTTTTTGTTATTGTTGTTTTGCGGGCCTCGAGGAACGTCTTTTCGTCCTTGCATGTATGTAATGCATGCAAGAATGACAATAAAAGGCTTGACTTGACTTGACTTGATAGAAAAAAAAAAACAAAAAAAAAAACATATGGTCCGCTTTTGATGGCCATCGGCAGTAACGTATTATATTCACAGTTTATACGAAATGCCCTAAAACATTCAAGAACCATCTGTGTGGTCTTTTAAATGTGAGTGGTATCCATTCCTGATGTTCATTGTTTGGATCTCTGTTTCTCTTCAGTTTATCACAGGGTAAACCAGTAGGTTCCCCGAAAGAAAGAAATCATCTGTAAAAAACAAAAAAACAAAAAAAACCAAAAAAACATATGGTCCGCTTTTGATGGCCATCGGCAGTAACGTATTATATTCACAGTTTATACGAAATGCCCTAAAACATTCAAGAACCATCTGTGTGGTCTTTTAAATGTGAGTATATGTGGTATCCATTCCTGATGTTCATTGTTTGGATCTCTGTCCTGCTCCGTTCTGCGGGCGCGCGCGCGTGTTTGCTCTTCTGTCCAAATAGCTCTCTTCCTTTGTGACCCACACCTGCCGTTCTCTCCATCATTCCCCTCCTCCCTTGGGTCTCGCAGCCCCCGCGTTCCTCCCCTGTCATATCTGTCATAGACGTTCAGTTGCTGGTGTTGCTCTAGGCTTCAAATTTAATTTGGTTTCAATCTGCTGTAATTGCTTTGAGAGATGTCCGTGTCTGCATTGACTCTTATGTCTGCTGGAATACTCGATAGGGTGTGTGTGTGTGTGTGTGTGTGCGTGTGTGTATGTATGAATATGACTGAAACTGAAGGTGTGTACTCATGTGCACATGTGTGTAAATCCCGTACAAATGCCTGGCTACACACTGTCATTGATACACTTTGTCAAACACCAGCTGCTGTCACTGGACTCTCTGGCACTTTGTCGAGGCTTTTTGTCAGACACCATTCACTTTCCCCCTTTGGAGCAGAAAAGACAGAGAGTCCTGGGGAAAAAAAAAAACATCTTTTTGTAGGCACTTCGTGACATTTTTTACGCTTTAGTTGAATAATAATGACCCTTGTTATGAGCCCGGAGTGTGTGACGCCTCTCATCATTCTATCTGCAATAGTAAGTAAAAAAAAAAAAAAAGACAAAAGCAAGATGCAGGATAATTGAAGCAAAGGGCAAAAAACAGAATGCAAAAATAGACTTGAAAATTGTCCTTGAAAGTGCTGTGGTGAGGCGAGGTGAAGGGTGCCGAGCTGATAGACCAAGATAATATGGTGTAGGTCTGCCTCACCTTCTCTTCTTCTTCTTTTTTTTGTTGCCTCTCCATCTTTTTTATCCTGGCCAAGTCCTGCACATGTCCATGCAGTAATACATGTGAATACATTGCTATTTATGTTTCAGTGTGTGTTTACATAATGGCCGTGTTTTGGCATTAGATTTTTAATTTATTTTTTGTCCAGATGTGGCACAAATGGCGGCAGTGGCGAGCGCCCACATCAGCTCCTCCCCGCTCAGCGTGCTGAGGAGGCGGAAGGAACATGCGGGTCACGCAGGCGACCGCGCACACCTGTTTACAGATGTACGCACTGAACGGGCCGTCGTGTCCTCCGGTTCCCTCCGGCAGAATGTCACCGGGCCATTTTTTCATTTCATTTGTGTATTTTTAGCTGGTTCGCCGGTGCCGGACAAAAGGTACGCAATTTTCGCCCTCTCAGTCACCTGCGAGGGCGATGCCTCATGGGGTTGCTGAATAAACAAGACGTCTGAATGGTATTTATTTATTTCATTTTGGTAAACGGTGCCCCTAGGCTCCCCTCCCACCCACGATCGGTTTTCAGTTGTCTGGTCGATGGCAGTAACAGCAGGAAAGGCTGGGCGGCAGTTTGGGCACGTCTGTGTCTATCTGTCAAACTGTGGACAGTGAACCTAACCGGCCAGACACTCCCATGTCTCCAAGCTAATCCTTCCCCCATCTACATAACCCACCGCTCGCCCTGCTGGCCCTCTGCTGGCCCCCTGCGTGTAGGACACTTGGTTCCCTGCGAGCAGTCAGGGCCTCAGATCCATGCGGTATTGACTCACCGTTTATATTCCTGCGGCGACCTTGTTTGACCTTTACTTTTTTTTTTAATATATTTCTTGTATATTTGCCTCATAACCTGTGTATACACTGGCTTTTGCATTCATGTGCACCTGTGAGTAATTGATGTGATGGGAGCTGTTTGTAGCGTTTATCCCAGAGGAGGTTTAATTGAATTTGCAGTAGTAGTTGCTCGGGTGAATGATAATGTTTAGTACAATGGTCTTTGGCCCTGCTTTGTGTTAGGATGAATCCTCCCCGTAGCTTCAAATGCTCTGTGGTTTATTGAGCAAACAGTCCATTCCAAACAATATGCTATCTCAAATGAAACAAAAAGTGCCCCAGTTAGAGGAGAATTAATATTGGTTTAATGGACATAGTTCAGCACTCCGTAATACGTGAGATTAGGTTATTTGTTCCCATGACGCTACCTCTAACGTAATTCTATTTTGATTATATTCATATTATAAACTCGGAAGTAGACTGATTATGACATAAGAGCTTATGATCAAGGTTAATTCTTTTCAGTGTAGCTCTGAAGGACCATTGTGAGGGAGTGTAGCTGCGGCAGAGAGCGACTGTATTGTTCCAGTAAAGACGGCTGCCTTTTTTTGTCTCATTGAACTAGACACAGACGCTTCAGCACAATGCTGGCAATCTACTGAGGAAATATGTTTTTTTGTTTTTTTGGGGGGGGCCTGTGTGGAGTGTAGAAAAGCTGGTGTTTGATTTTTGAAAAAGCTGGTGAGCTGCTGCTGCTATGTGTGCCCGACAGTGTGCGTCTTCCAGATCCATCTCCGTGGAAACAGCAGTGTAAAGTTGGGACTGTGATGCGATGGGTGGGGAGATGCAAAAAAAATACAAATTAAAAAAGTTCATTTTCGTTTTTGGTGGGGAAAGATTAATGGGGAGGGGGGGCACAAAGACGGGGATTATCTCGGCACACGCTACAATAGCACTACACACACAGCCGCTGCAAATGGGCCTGCCACAGGGTGCTTTGAGCGCAGAGAACAAAGACAGGGTCTTCCACCCATCAATGCAGATCCTCTGTCAGAGTAAGCTAATACGGACTACAATACCCAGCTGCCCAGGCAAACCTACGAGGGACCTGGAATTAAGGGTCATTATTTCTCCTGCTTGCTTTGACCACTGTAAAGAGGAGAATCTGTTCCTTCCAGTGACTGTGACTCGGAATGAGATGCCCTGTCATTCCAGTCCCTCCACCGAGATGGACGGCCAATATTGCAAGCAATAAAAAAAAACATGCCATAAGTTTTCAAGCTCCTTCCCATTTCACCCCGCATTACTCTCGAGTGCCCGCGCGCCGCAAAGTCAATTTACCATTTTTGAAGTTGGTTTGTGACTATGTTGACGGAATTAATATGGAGTTAGGGGAGTTGGTCTGAGGGCAGTAAACTGAGACAGATGGAGAGAAACGGGGTACAGCGCACGATGGCCATGGATAAAACAGTCGAGGGGAGAGTTAAAAGGATGGCGCGAGGATGAAAAGTGGCCTGGGTGGGGGAGGTGGGGGCGCTCTGCGAGGCGAAGTGAAAGTGAGGTTTGTCTGTGGTGTTTTTTAGTTTTTTTTTATTCTGGAGTGGAAAGTCCCTCCATCTGTTATTGTGGGACGGTTCTGACTCAGTGATTTCTATGATTGGCCTTAATCCTGGCCGAGTGGAGGAGGCAGAATGAAGAGCTTAAAGCAGACCGCTCTCACTCTGACAGGCTCCACTGGCTGCTCGGTCTGCTGCCACCCAATGGTTTAACTGCCGCACGACACTGCACCTCTCCCCACCGCCACTGACATGGCGGCGGCATTTCGGGTGGAACATACATTCAAAAGCAGTCGCGACACGCACACGGCAGTATCCACTCCAATTTTGGTTGATTCTGTATTTTCTCATATGTCACTAATAAGCCATGGAAACAAAGCTGCTGTGGCCGATGTGTCTTCCTGATCCAGCGTGTCGCTATAGAGATGGATGGATGCAGTGTCCAAATGTTTTATTCAACAATGTGGGAACGACCCTCGAAAGCCGCTCCATATGTCGACGTCATTCTTCAGAGTGCGTCACGGCCAACCGCTGTGATTGTCCCTTTTCACAGCTGCCCGTGATTGTAAAATTTACTAATGGACCCCGCTCGCTCGCGTTAGTTGCTCTGAACAGGTTAAGTGACCTTAGCCGAGTCATTTCACAGTCTTTTGGTCCCCAAGGTGACTCGAGTGTTCCCAGAAACCGAGCCGAGGAGGTCATTTGGAACATGCCAAGTACCTCCGTTTCGAGGCAGCAATCACATGTACAGACGGTGTTGCGTTTTCCTCAAGTGGCCTCGCACTCAAACCCCCCGCACATTGTTGGGCTCTGTTTTTGGAGTGTCCCTCCGGATCACTCGGACGATGGCGCGTGGCGCATAAAGGGCCCTTTAAGTTAATGCACGGTGGAGGGGGCCTAACAGGTTGCAGCAGCCGCACACAGCCAGCGACGCAGTGTCGGCAATGCACTCACCACAGCATGACGCTGTCCGTCCCTGGTGTGTTGTCATTCCCCTAGAAATAACATGACTTTGAGTGATTAAACCGCTCCCCTCTGGAACAGAGCGCACGGAAGAGTTATGAATATTAAAGAAAAATCCTAATCGCCTCATGCTGAGCTCTTTTCGTTCTTTTTTTTTTCTCTGCTGTCTTCTTGCTGTGCGAGTTCACGGTGAGGGTTTGCCGCTTTCCCCCCCCGGGCCGGGGTTCTTTGACAGCGGTGGCATCATCCGAGCCGCACAGCCTGGCTGTTGCAATTACACTGTCACCTGCACCATTATGTGTACAGTGTTTGCATACATGTCAGACTCCATTGTGTGTTGTTTAAGGGCCGCGGACCTTGTGGAGGCACTTCACATGCCACTATCCATTACAGAGCGGTGTTTATGATTCTTCACCTTGCCCAAAGGCCCTGTGACAAATGGCACAACGTGTGATTCATTTTGTGTCAAGGTTACAATGGCAATAACATTAGAGGCCCGTGCTCACGTTGTGACTCTCCTGCTGTCTTTGCGTCTGCATGCTGTAGTGTTATTTGCTGTGTTGTGTGGGCCTGCACTGAGCTTATCTGTGCTCTACTGTGCTGATCTCACTATGCTCATCCAGAGCGCTAAGCTGCTTGGGCCCCAGCCACCAGCATAGATGATACATCCCTGGCCCCCGCCTTCCCACATCTTTCAGTCTGATTCATTGGCTGTTTGTGTTGCCCATCCATCTGGGCCAACACAGGGGAAGGGAAGACACACAAAGACACGTGGCTGTTTTGGACCACGGAGACTCCGTTAAACTGCGGCAGAGGAGATAGTGTCCAAGAGATATGGAGAGAGCAGAGGGAGGAAGAGTATGGAGGGAGAGGCAGCAGGAGAACTGAGAAAAAGGTAGAGGGGGGGGGGGGGGCTCGGGGGGGAGGGAAAGGGTGCTCGGGGGGGAGAGAAAGGATTTGATTCTAAAAGGAAAAAGTAGAGATTCTTACAGACACAATAAATGCTGGGAAAAC
Organism: Colistium nudipinnis; assembly: GCA_016785305.1. Lineage (NCBI taxonomy): Eukaryota > Metazoa > Chordata > Actinopteri > Pleuronectiformes > Rhombosoleidae > Colistium > Colistium nudipinnis. The sequence continues at coordinate 597,703 of JAFBJU010000612.1, forward strand.
AGACTGTGAAAGGGAATGAAATGGTAGCCACATCGTCGATTGTGAGAGAAAAAGGGAAAAGCTCTTCTGAAAATGCGACTCCTTTTTTTTTTTTTTATCTTCAGCAGAATAAAGAAATAAAACAGTTGCTGTGAACGAGATTAACATCATATGGTTCTAAATTTCAGGCAAAATCGAATTTCCTAGCGAGTGAAGTGAGATTATTGTTCAGCTGCTCCATGTGTATCCCTAATTGAAAAATGGCATTACTACTGTGCCTCTGCCCTCTAGCAAGGCTGACCCTCTCACAAAACCACACATTTACTCTTTTCTAATGGACTCTTTGGTAATAATTTCAATGGGCTAATTATATCCACGTTTCATTGTTTCAGTTGCCGATTGTCTCATTAGGAAATGGGTGAAATCTTATCATTGTTATTAAAGGCTTGTTTAGGGGATTAAATGCACAAAGCAAAATACACAGAGGGATAAAACTCATCCTCGTTTTCTGCTATTTGCCACAAATTTGGTTCACGTGATACACCCTTATAGCAAACGCTCCTTATGCCACTGTACGACATGCGTTAGAGCCTGGACCAATATTCTCTGCATTCTGTGTGTTTCGCGCGTCTGTGTGCGCGTGCTCGGTAGTGCGGCTGTGTGGCTGTAAGTGGGAGGGTCCACTGAGATTAGGTGGGCGGAGTTCCCCCTAATAGAAATGGGAACGTGTCACTATAATGAGAGCCTATGTCTTGTGTGTTTTGGGAAGATAAAGAAAAAAAAAAAAAAAAAAAAAAAAAAAGACGGCGCCTTTAGTGTGGCTCCACAAATGAATGAGCTCTAACTGTAGCAGCAGTCTAAATAGGGTTCGTAATTTTCGGGCCCTGGGACTTTATGGCTGATCACACCATGCTGGGACAGGAACGCCCCCCAGAGGCCTGAGTAAAACTAAATACTGAGCCACGCCAAGGAGAGATGCCCCCTGGGGGAAGTGAGAGACTCTTAAGGCTTCACCATATTTGCCACTCGGATGATTCCCCACATGAGAAGCCTATATACAATCAGCTTCCGCAGAGATAAGCCGCAACGGTGTCGGACTATTAACACATTTTTGCAACAAAATCCGTGGGTAGTGGTGTTTGTCAGTTTGGTGTTGGTGACCACTTTATTTGCACAAAGCAGACACTGACACTCCTCTTTCCTGTGCGACGGCGACAGCACGTGACAGCAGCTTAAAAAAAAAATAGATGCGTCGCGTAGGTGGGCTGTCTACCAAATAGTAATTTTTTTGGCAAAGAGTGTCCTTGGATTTGGTGCGTCCTATTTTTTTTTGGTTCGGTATTAACCTGTTCACTGTTAACTGTGCTGGCTTTTGCAGAGAGCAGGGCCACCGTGTACCGACTCCCAAAACTCACACTGCTGCTTTTGTGTTTCCTTGCAGAAGCTGGCCAGGGAGGCGGAGCAGCTTCAGAAGGAGCACGTATGGCAAGACGGTGTAACGGTAAAGTAGGACACCCGCTCTACCCCCTCCTTCTCCGAGACCTCAACTCTCTTTTTTTCCTTTTCACTTTTCAGGCAAACCCGGTCGCTCTTCCTATCACCTGCCCATTTCCAAGTGTTTGTCCCAATTCCCCTTCCGTTGAACTATTTTGCTTGTCAGCCCTTTTGATGACAATGTGATCAGCATCACAGAGGCAACGTAGAAAAACAATTATATACACAATCGCGGCGTGCGCAGAGATCCACGTGAACTGGAACAACTTGCTTTTAGGGAGGGTTATTTTCATGGGCTTTATTATTATCTTCTCTAAAATGATCTTCTATCTTATCTACTTTTTGGTTTGTTTCCCAAGACTAAGCAAGTTGGACATTGTATTCTCTTGCATCTGACCTTTAAAAAGCAAATAGAGAAGTCAAAAAAAAAAGGAAAAAATACAAACGCTATTGCTGTGGTTCATGTGTTTTTCAGTGTGTGTTTGTGAGCCACAGTGCTTCACTGACTCTCAAATTTGCCAACACTCGCATGCTCTGCAAACATGCATGCATACTGATGCGCACATGCCCACGTGTGGCCTCACCCGACAGATACGCATGCACATTCCCTACTGTCATATCCTCTGTCTCCAGGGAGACCAGCTCGCTGTCATGGTACACTTCCCACAAATGGATTTTTAACCCCGCGCCTCCTGGGGGATATTTGAGAAAAAGCTTTAACTGATTTAAAACGAATAATTATGAGCTCTACTTCCCTACAAAGTCCATTTTTATTCATGGTTGCTTACACTCTGGAGCTGTAGTCTTGGGGTGGCTGGGCCAACCCCCCGCCCCCACCCCCCTCGCTCCTTTTCCACCGGTCCCGGGGAGTGGAGCTGCAGTGCAGCTGTCCGCTCGTCTTAGCCACGGCGGGGGTTGACGCCTGCCTCTCCCTGCCCAGCCCTGATGCACCTCAATCGGATGTGTAGCCATGCAGGACGCGGAGCCTGGGTCACAGTGACCAAACACAGCACACCTGTCCATGAGTAGCTGCATCCAATATGGCATCAATACCCCCTCAGGTGGAAAAGCCAGCACTCTCTTTAATCCACCTGCTCGCTTGCTCTGGTTAAAATATTTCTCCTTTCCGCCCCCCACCCTCTGTCCACAACCTCCATCACATTCATGTCACAATTTCCTTATCTATATGTGCCTTTAATCAGGCATGAAAACGGTTGGCATATATCATACTGTTGCATGTACTGCAAATGAATCCTAATGATGCTCCTCAATTAATCATGCGTTGGAGCTGATTTCATTTGCCTTTATTATTGGACCAGGTAATGAATCTCAGCAGGGGGTGACTGTGACACCGTCAAAAACAAGAAAAAAAATAGGAGGAGGGGTAGAGGAGAGCCACAGTCTTACGAGGAGATTTTTCCTTTTTGTAGATTTTGTGCTTTCCTAATTCCTCTTTGGGTGCACATTGACTGGCACTCTAATTAGATTAGGGTTACTTGCTTTTTGGGCATATTAGGAAAAATCCGTTGCATCTTAAAGAGCAGTCTGTCAAATGAAAAGAAAAAGGTGTTGCATGCATGGGAGACGGTGTGTTTTGATTTTGCATTTGTGAGTGTGTGTCCTCTGCGTGTCTTGGAAAAAAAGCATTACTCTACACGGTTGTTTGTGTCGGTGGACAAGTGGGTATGTATTTGTATTTGTTTATAAACGGCAGGTTCTGTACCTGGCCCAGCCCATCTGCCTGTCTCTCCAAACTGGTGACATCATAGAAACTCAATGACACGCCTGTTCCTCACAGCGGCTGCCACCACAGCTGTTAACCGTAGCAAGGGGAAGTACTCCTTTCCTATCTTTCTTTCCCACACAGGCACACACACACAAAACCCGGTTCCCGGTCCGACTGCAGAGCCAGTTTTTTGACCATCCCAAATGCCGGACATTATCGATGTCAAAATGTTGATTGTAACAACTGTTGTGATGGTCGTTCAGGGTTTTAGATCCATTGTGGTGAAATGGTGTGTGAAATGGACATCAAAGTGTCGGATTGCCGCTGATTTCTCAAGGTCAGGTGTCCGTTCCTGTGCGACACTCAACCATTGTGTTGGCAAGAGGGTCATTTCAGGGCTGCTTTGCAATTCTCATTGGGATGAGGAAGAACAGGCAACTTCAGAGCTAAATATCCAAGGTGCATTGTTTTGTAAATTGAAAACTGGCAGCCAGAGAGCACAGTGCAATTACACAGCTCTGGATAGCATCAGCATTCAAACTAATTTATTTTTTTTCGGTTTCAGATTATAATTTTTTTTTTTACACTGTAAGTGATTCAAGTCTGGCTTTTCCCAAGGAAGTCAAGTTGCATTATTATGAACTTATGTTATTTTTACCTGACTATGCCAACTCAAAGTATGCTGTAATGTTATATATATATATATATATATATATATGTGTGTGTAAGAGCATACCATCATATTTAAATAATATGTTTACTAGTATCTAATTCCTAGAAGGAGTCTTAAAATGAATAATAATTAAAAAAAAAGGCTTAATTGATATTGTTAGGAGGGAGTATTTGGAGGGCTACAAACAGATGCCTTTTTCATGTATCTGCATTTGAATGTTTGTTAAATGGTGAGCTTGGCCTAGATTAGTACAGGTCATGCGTGCGTGTGGGTTTAGTGAGTGTGACTAATGCTGAAGGTTTAAAAATGTTGTAATACTGTAGTTAGCCTATGGTAAAAAAAAAAAAAAATCACAAGGGCAGTACAAATCCCGACAATTACATCATCAAGGGAACATCTCCCCCCATAGCACATACAGTGTTCTTCAAACCAAATATATTTTGTATAGACATTTTATACTTTTATTTGTGGAATTAGGGGACTTCAATAGTATTTGAGCCAAGTGTTGCGCAGTTGTATACCATCCATGTTTGGAAATCTTAACTGCATCCATAATTAACATTTAACATCCAACAATGATCAGAAAGTCCAGAAAATTGCCGGTCTGTGGTTCCCTTGAACTCTGCGTTGCTTTCAGCCCTTTCCTCTGGTTTCTCGTCCGTCAACTTTACCACGTTTTTTTTTCCTCCGGCCTGATGACTTTTGTAGCATCATTTTTAAGCTTCGGCGAGCATCTGTTCAGCTCAATGAAAAAGCTCTAAAAGTCAGCTGGTGAACATAGGGAACCATTTAACTGCTAAAGAGCCAGTTGTATCCCCCTGGAGTTAGAAGGGACTGAAAACAGAGGTAAAAAGGAGAAGGGGATATTGGACTTGCCAGGTGGCCAGTAACACCACTGCAAAGAAATACTAATGTTGCTTTGTGTCTACTCGATGAGAACAATTGTCAGCGAATTAACTGCTTAAAAGTTCCCCGCCCGCCACTGAACTGCACGCAGAGACATAGAAATACCATAAACAAAATTTAGGTTGTCTCAAACAGTCGTAACCTTTGTAAAATTATATAGATAGATAGATAGCTAGATAATTGCATCATTTATGATCAATTACACATTATCAATCAGTTACTTAACCTCTTATGTCACCATTATAAAGTGATGGCCAATGATGACCACTGTCACTTAGCGGCAGGGCAATTGAAACAAAGAGCAACGCGTCGGAACAGAGACACAAGATTGGACGGGGAGAGAAAAAAAAGAGAGAGAGAGATTGTGTAGATTGGAGAAAGACGCACTTTCCATCAGATTGTGATGTGGCAGCTGCTGTACGTTTGAAATGCATTAGTGCTAATAGCTGTGCCATTAGGGGCGAGAGAGAGAGAGAGAGAGAGAGAGAGAGAGAGGCACTCTGTTGATGGGCTGCCATGATGAAACCAGGGAGGGGGGGTGACAAAGAGAGGGGAGAGAGGTGCGAGTGAGAAAGCAAATGAGCGAGGGGAAGAAGGTATAAGAGGAAGGAGGAAAAAAGGGGAAAACGGAGATGGAGCCATCTTCCAGGCCATTTACTGCAATCATCACTCTCTAATCAATCAAGCCTTTCATCACAGGACAACACCATCGCTCCTTTTTCTCTGTCTTCTTCTCCCACCGCCGTTTTCCCCCCTCCTCTGCTCCCAGCCTCCCTGCCTCTCACACGCAACGTCATGCCGCTCATGTTTTCCCGTTCTCCACCGCGAACGTTCATTTGTATCTTGGTCATACCGGCACCGCATATTCACACAGGGTCTCGCTCCCTATTTTTGGTGGCCTTTTACTGTCCTGCGTCGATTTGCCGCAAGTTTTTTTTCAATCAAACTTTGTGCATGTTTGCGTATTTTAGTAGGCGTCAATAGAACGTGTATTTTTGCTGATATTTCAGCTATAATTGCGCCGGCAAAAAAACATAAGCTCTTCTCAGAGGTGAAAAATGACCTGAAGTGGTAGAGGTGAAAGTGGCAAGGGGTGGTTCACTTGACAAAAGTTCTGTTCCTTTCATAAGGCCTCTGTTTGAGATAATTGGCCCTTCAGAGGAAATGAGTGAAAGTCATTGTGGCAGACGAGCCCTCCAAGCCATACCAGCTCCATTAGCCACATAATACATTAGTCTTATGATGGCTGACATGGACAAATTCAAACTCAGATTCTTTTTAAATAGGCATACATAACTGGAACCCTAACTGTGATTTGTTTGATCCCTCGCTGCTCCTGACATATTAATAATCGTTAATAGAGTTGATTCCTTTTTTTTTTAAATCATTTTAGTCCTTTTGACTTTTAAACTTTTATCTTCGCTCAGGGAGCAATGAAACATTGGTCCAAATAATATATGCATTCTAGTTTATGTTGGCCAATAGTTTCCTTCCCTCTGTAAATGATGTTTTTTTTCTTTGCATTTAGCCTGCATTATGTGTATTTCCTAAGATACCCACATTTCAATACAATACAGCAAGAAATCATATTTTGTTTACTCAGAAAAACAACTATTAAAACTCGACGGGAGTAGAAGGGATTTCCTAATAAATGCGCAGTTCCTATTTCAAACACTGATAAGCATGGCCACATTGTATAATCACAAATAAACCCCATCTATTTTCATTGTGAGCATTTTTATTTTTTTAATTTATTTTTTACTATCGTATGGCTGCAGTGAGACAGAGTGCTTGCAGCCTGCCGAGCACGTAATGGAACTCATAAACAGTGTTATCGCTGAATCCTGAGCCATGGAACGGACTCCCATCTGCTCGCCATGGGAAGAGAAAGAAATGAGGAGGGGATATGTGGAGAGAAATTCCTGCACAGCGCCCAATTTAGCAGAGTCTCCTCCCTGTCAAATGTATCCGAGGATGTCGGTGACTCGACAGAGAACCGGGGCGAGCTTGCGGTGGAACTGCGGCTCGAGCTTATTCCGCCGATTGATCAGTTCCATCAACGCAAACTTTGCCTTCAATTCCCGTTTTGGACTGCGGCATCTACTTCCTCCCGACCTCTCTCATCCGTCTGCCATCTCCTCTCCTGATGCCATCCCTCGCTCTGCTGCTGCTCTGCTCTCAGCTTTGAACGCGCTCGCGGTTGCTGTGGTGACCCGCACAGTCTGGTAATTTCAGCTCCTTGATTGCGGACCACTGTAATTTGTTTAAGTGGTTCTCTCCGGGGAAGAAATGTCCTTTTCTCCTATTTTACCCCACGCCCTCTTCCCCCCCCTCCAGCTCTTTTTCGCTCTACCCCCTCTTGGGTTTTTGTCACATCTCACCATAATGTTTCTGTGCTGCCTCGAGAGGGACCTCTTGAAAATTCATGCTGGTCTACACTCCGGTGTAGGAATTGAAGCACCAAGCCGCAGGCACAGGTCATGTGAAACACCGCGGAGAGAAAACGTTCGGGCGTCCCTGTACACCGTCAGTGATCCGGGGTTTGTCTACCTGTAATGCAGCATGCTAACCGGGAGGGAGGGAGGCAGGGGTGAGAGAGTGACCCCCCATGTCTAAATGCCTCTGATCGATTCCCTACCTCACAGGAGATGGGAATCAATAGTCAGGGAAGGCCAGGGAGCCACGCTCCAGCCCATGATTTTCCCACCTCGCCACACGACCCACACCCATGAAATTACATTTGAAAAGGTAAACCTCTTTGCCCTTTTGGTCCAAGCAAGGTCAAGAAATGGAACACGAAGAATATATTTGTTGTATTATGTATTATACAGAAATATTCTTAGTCTGTATTATAACTGATTTAAATATCTCTGCGACCATTCAGAAAGTTTTATTAATGGCTTATGATAATTATTATTATTATGATTAATATATGTTAATAAGGCTGTATAATGCCAAACACTGACGGTTTTCCGCTCCTATGCAAATTTGTCTTTGGTTATAAATTGATTTTTTTTTCGGTCAGAAGACAGAAGTTGTATGATGGTATCACCGTTTGCTCGACAGTGACTGGCGTTTTTCATTATTATCAGACATTTTGTATAAGAAATTAATTTACGAGAAACAAAGTTGACGGCAGCCGCTGTCTTATCTTGTCCAAATAAAAAAAGGTAGCTATACATTTAACGTGTGGGGTTTTTCGCTGTGATAATGCAAAATCCATTAAGGTGTGGCTTGGCGTGGGCCGTGGGGAGATGCGTGTGTGAGCTTTGGTGCATTCTCGTTTTCTCATATTCTTTCCTTTGCTGTCGTTGGGGCCTGTCTTCAAATATATTAAACTTGCCACCCCTTTGTCATTTGAATGTGCAAATCGTCGTCAGGGACAGCAAGGCATCTGATGGAAATGATTACGGGGTCGAAAATAACAGCTCTCCTTTGTCCGGTCGTTGATTGTTGATTGGCCACTCTCGGCCGGGCGGCAGGGAGGGGGTGGTGACTTTAGGACTCCAGCGACGAACGCTGGAAAAAAAGGCGGAAAAAGAGCAGTGAAATCCAACGCGGCGCTGTATTCGACCCTCCAGGAAAAAGGGAACCTGGGAAACGCTTTGCAAAGATGCGGTGTGACTGGACAGGGAGGTCCGGACTCCGCTCTGGCCTTTCCGGCTATGGAGGCCGCATAAATGCTATTTGGTTCATCAAGTCCCTGTGGAAGCCAGTGACAGAATTAACATTAACGCCGCCTGCTTTTCTTATTTGTCTTTATTTGGTGTTACAGCACCCCTCTCGCACTTTGCCTCGGATGATCAGATTGAGGCCCTGTTGGGGAGGTGTTGGCATGCGTGTGTCGTGTTGGATAGGCTTTTTATCTGGCGCCGTGTCCGCGCATTGTGGTGATGCTATCAGTGGTAAAACCTTTCTCCTCAATCGGGCCCTGTCAGCCAACAATGGAGAGCGGCATTACCCAGAGTGCAGCAGGACAAAGCCTTCTGTCCTTATCGCAGGCCTGGAATATTCACAGGCAGATTTGACTGCTTTTACCAAGGGGAAGTGTCAGGCACTGAAAGAAAGAGACGGAGTAGAAGGGGAATATGGGACCTGCAGGATGTTTACAAAGAGAGATTGAAAGAGCCGAAAATTGCAGATTTATGGGCAAAATTGGGGGGCATGAAATATAACTATAAAAACCGTACATTTTTTATTTATTTTTTTAATTATGTCATTTTAATTCCGACTTCCTTGCCGCATATCTTTGCGGGAAGCTTTGAACTCAGTGCGCAGTTGTCTGAAGAGGAGCGGGGCATTGACGAGATGTGCATGAAGAATGTCATTCACTGTGCCGAATTTGCACTGTGTATTCGGAGCTTTAATCTGGGGGCACATTTGTTTATTGGCATACAAATGAACATCTGCATGGAGCTATGCTTGGACGCCGTGGTCTCAGCAGCTCCCTAATCGCTTAAAAGCCCGGGGACGCAGAGCATGCCAATGAGAGAGAGAGAGAGAGAGAGAGAGGGGCGCAGCCCCGCCCAAGGCCTCTGTCATGCGCTCCTTTTAGAGTTTCACTTTTGCTCAATAGCTCTCTCTCTCCCCCTCTCACGCTCTTTTTTTCTCTCTTTCTTCCAGGCCAACAGCTTAATTTCCAGTTTGCTGGTTCACTCTATTGACTTGACAATATAAAAATGCATTTTTCTAACCTTCAGCGCTTTAGACACATTTTTCAGACCAGACACTTTAAACAGCAAATCTATATTTATCTGTAAAATGATGTGACAATGCAGCAAAGGACTTCTTTCAGGATAGGGACACAAAGGGGGAAACTTCCAGTAATTAACTGCAACAACTTTTATCTGGATAATCTTTTTTCTGCTAAATGTCTTTATTACATGTATTAAAATAGAATCTACTTGCCTATGGGGCTTTTAGTTCTTTGAAAAAAAATCGACACGCCAATGATTAATAACCCAATATTAGTTCATCCTTTCGCTCTTGTGCAAACCTATGGTTCACCTAAACTAGAGCAAGCAAGCTAAACAAATGTGTTTCCCAGTGTATTGACATTTCATTCTGACGTATCTCCTACGAGTATAAACGCCCCATGTATATATTTCCATAACATTTAATTCTGCCGAAGAAATTGCATGTGTGTCATTTTTTACTTAAACAGATGATCACGCACCTGTGTGTCGCGTGTGCACTGAGGTCAATGTATGTGCTCAGCTTGGAGAATTGCATTCCTCCGCTTACCGGAGAGGTCTCACCAATGTAATATTGACTAGTGTTTATCTAGACTGAATGTCTTGAGATCATAGCATTTGACACCCAGCGATGGGATATGGGGATGCTGTGCAAATAGATGGAGCCAAGAGGAGCGAGTGTAGCAGATAAGAAAATGAGTTTAAATGTATAGCTCCATGTAGCTCTGCTGTAAGTAAGCCGTTCAAATATCTACACATCTCTCTATGTGTGTGTGTGTGTATGAATGCGTGCACCTTTGTCTGTGCGTGTGTACCTGTTGGTTTGTGCCTTATGGGCCGATGTTCGCTGGTTAATGAAGAGCCGTAAATGAAAATCCTTTATTGTGTTTGATATAATGTCAGCTTCCATTAGGGAAACTGGTGCTAGGAATGATTGCTAGATTTTCGGGGCCAGGAGAGAGGTGGAGTGTGTGTGTGTGTGTGTGTGTGTGTGTGATTGAAGGAGTGTTGCACATGCCCGAGCGTGAAAGACCGTGTGTGTGTGCGTGTTTGTGTGTGTGTGTGTGTTCCTCCATGCTCGTGTGAACACCCCAGTGTACGGCAGAGGCACCGAGTGTGTTCTGTAATTATAAAATCATTAGCAGGTGTCCAGAGGAGATATGAATATGACTGTAATCTGTCCCCACCCATGATGGAGCACTTGTCTCATACTCAAATGTCAACCTGTCTCAGCCAGCCCATTGAGAGAGCTCTAAGATTCAAATTAAAAAGATTTAGTTCCAGCATCCACACTCGGTCACACCATGTACCAGCCGTTCCTCAATCGTGAATTGTTATTCCGTCTTTTACCGGCTGAATCCTCTGTCAAGGTCCTCCTCACATATAATAAATAATGTGCGCTTTCAACTTTATGACCATTACTGGCCAATGGGATTTTGGTAGGGATTCGGAATTTAGGAAGTTGAAATGTGTAGCTGTAAGGCAAACTATTAAAACGACATTGGGACATGTAAAGATGACATGACACATGCTGGCAGGGCCTCATAGTCGGATAGACGGACAGGCATACAGACAGACAAAAGATAGGCAGGCGTGTATCTGGTCCGACATAAAAACCAGCAGGGCATTGTGGCCCTGGCAGGGAGACAAAGTCACATTGTAATCTAGAGCAAAGGGGCGGTTTCTATGGCAACAGTAGGCATCTAACCTATGAGCTGTTGCTTTAGCTGAAATCTGAAATTGGCGAAGGGAGGCTGGTATTGAGGATAGAGAGATTGGAAAAGATGAAGATAAGACGGCGCAGGGAGGTAGACGATGAGGAGAGACGGGGCAAGGGGATCGAGATAAGGGGGAGGGGGAGGAGGGAGGCCGGGAGACGAGCGGGGGAAGATTGATGTAACGGAAGGGCTGGAGATCGTCACCTGACCTCAGTGTTTGTCTCCTGTGTTGAATTTGTTGGTCCACTCAGCATGCTAGATTTAATTTACTGATAGCACTTTGTGTCGGTAGAAATGTGTCAGACGGTGTGTGTGTGTGTGTGTGTGTTTTTCTGTGTGTGCATCTGTGGTGTGAGTGGGTACCCGTGGCCTCCGTACGTACCCTCACTCCGTACCGTACCTTCGTTTCTGTAAGCATGGGATTATGTATTGTACATTGATCAACGTCAACATTAGAACTTCCTGCCCAATAGAGAGCATTAGAGAGGTTAGTGTCATAGTGTTCAGTGATTAGCGCGGCTGCCTATCGACAGGCACCAATGGAACAAAGTAATCGATGTGTTTCACTTCAGCCGTCAGTTGAGTATGTTTGCGTAAGTGTGCTGCTTATGTGACTCTTTTGGGTTCCAGGAAAGCTTCAGACAATGGCTAAATGATTGATACTATAAACTGCAAAAAATTACTTTTGTAACCATTTTGTTTAGCGGAAGCCGAGCTCACCAATCTAATGTTATAAATACGTTGCTGCGACTTTGTTCGCTGCTCGATTTTCCATTTGGCTTTGAGGTTGGGGCTCGTTGTGTATCCCTGTGCACTAGCTGGATGCACAGTGACTGGAGGGAGCGGACTTTGGGTTTGCTGGCCGGGTGTGTGTACCAGACATGTGTTTAACCCTGACCCTGAGCCCATAGAGACCTATGACCAGCCGCAGCAGATGGCCGTGCAGCCCGGCGGGGGGGGGGGTGCTCAGAGGGTCACGGTGGCCTAGGACTCATCCACACGGAGCTACTTCCTCTGTGCGAGTGTGTCAGATTGTGTGGTTGGAGGCATTTACCTTCATGGATGGTTTTGTTCTAACTGTAGGTGCTCATGTAGGTTTATTATAATTATATTGCAAAAGGCAACAACTTGAGACTCCTAAATTCAAGTGCAAATTATGTGTTTACTAAGTTGAAGGGCTAGTGTGTACAAATATATATATTTTTACTCTCTGCACTTACGTCACCGCTGTGCCCAGTGTTATTTTACCACCCCTACATGAGATGAAACCCTTTTTTTTTTTTTTTTTAGCTATGAGCAGTATTTAAACATGTTACTAAATGTCTTATAACATAAATGGTTGAATAAGGTTGAATGTAGTCACAAGTGATTAGTTATTAGCTCCTCCCGTTGGCACGTCAGATAAAGGTGCATAAACATGGAGGGAATTAAACTATAGTGTCAGAGAAGTTGTGGCCTCTGACACTGAAATATCTCCTTATAACAGTTTCCAACTTCATTGGAATGTGTTTACCAGTTATTTATTTACAAGCAGGGTTGCATTGAGGTAAACACAGCTGTCCAGCAGCGCAAACACCCCTGACCCCGATGGCACTGCCCGTAGAGATGTGTGACAAATAAAAAGGAAAAAACAACATAAAATGTCTCTGAAAGGTTCCGGGCACCACCGCTTTCGCCACAATGGCCTCCCTCGGAGACGCGTATGTACAAAATAGCAGTGCAGGGAGAAAGAATTGGCAAAAGGGGTGTTGGACGCCGTAGTGAAGTCTCTTCAGCAATGTCTGCCATCTTTTTTGGAATACATCGGTGGCACCTCGTCCCGCCCCCCCCGGGTGCGAGCGACCAAGTGTTTATTTACAGCAAGCGGTCCTGAATAATGACTTGTAATGCCGCAGTAGTGAGGGGTAAAGTCCTCCGAAACGAGGGGACTAGTCTGAGCAGGACTGGGCTCCAGATCAATCCGGCTGGCAGACACAACAACACTGTCGCTCTGCCACACTCTCGCTCCCTCTCTTCGGCTTCTCCCTGTCTGCAGAGGCACAGGCTATTTTTAGCCCTGGCAACTCTTCCCTCACCACCACCACCACCGCCGCCACCACCTCATCTCTCGCCTCTCAATTCATCCCCTCGTATCGCCCTGACCTCGGCTTTCATCTTTTCTCCGCGACCTAACCCAGCGTGATCCCCGACTGATCTGCTGAGACCCCCTGCTCAATCCCCCACCCTATCTCTCCGATAGAGATGAGGAGGGTGCAGGTAAGTTGAGGGGAGACATGTTATAGGTTGGCTCTCAGAATTGTTCTCTTCCTCTTGTCAGGTTCCGTCTACTACTCATTTCCTAAAGACACCTGCTCTGTTACAGGCCGTTCCGCACCGTTTTTTGGTGTCGGTGTGAGTTTTGATCATATAATGTGTTTACCTGCTGCGTTGTGCCGGATTGAGCTGAGCTGATGACTGATTGGCTGCCACGGCGTGTACACAGACTCTCACGCCGAGGGGGACTGAGGGAGAAAATAAAGAGTGTGTGTTTGTGTGTGTGTGTGTGTGTGTTTCTAAACGGGTAACACATATGCACTGCTTTGATGGCAGTTAGAAGAGCGATAAGCAGAGAGGCAAATGGTGAAGTCGAGAGAGCATGAGACGTCGGATGTTGACGGAGGAAAGTCGGGCCGAGTAGAGCGCTGTTTTGAAAACTTACCGGACCCCTGTAGAAGACGATCTCTTTCTCTCCCTCATTAGACCGTAGCTGCAGAATCCTCAAAATCCTTCCGGTGAGGATTTGTCATTCACTGTGGTGCCCTTGAGCGCACAGGCCTCAGCCAGCCTCCTCATGATAATGAGGCTTGCCGCTGTTCGCACCATGCCGCCGCTGTCCGCCCTCGCACCTGCTCTGACAGGAGATAAGGACAGCGGTCACAGCGGGGCGGGGCTGCGGGGTCCCGGGGTCCCGGTCGGGGTGAAGGCTAGGCTGGTAGCTCGGTGGTGAGGGCCTTCAGCTGGTGACTGCAAACTTTAGTTGGTCATATGGAGCAAAATGGGTGGGGAGGGGGAGGGGGGGGGGGGGGGGGGGAACAGCGGCGGGGGGGGGGGGGGGGGGGGGGGGGGACAGAACGGCATACACTGCCATTTTTTTGCCTCCTTCTGTCTCTTTCTGAGAGCTGGTTGGCCAGACTTGATCGCTCACGGCCAGCTGAGGCTGATAACGCGTTGTTTTTTTGAGTTCATTCTTCCCTCTCTGTGTTGCATCTGAGCTCGTGCCACACAAACTTTGGGGGGGGGGGGGGGTTTCACAAACAGTTCTTCACAGTTTTCCACAACACAAGCATGTTCCTACGGTGTTTTTGTTCAACACGAGGTGGAACGCGCGCCACACACAGTACACCGCATCACATGGACAATGGCATTGCCCGGATGCAGCAGCACAATCCTCCGGTTTCTCTGCAGCTCTCTGCTCCCCTTCCCATGAATCCCCATTCCACATCACACTACTCCTCCTGTGTTCTGTGATGCTGATTATATTCTCATGCTGAACAGTGTGATGGAATATAACCATGACTCTCTCTCTCTCTCTCTCTCTAGCTTACCACGGCGCGGAGCGGGCACAGCTATATCTTCTCTCATCCTCTGTCTTTTCACTTTTCTTTCCTGCACAGGAGAATGCCATTTCATACTACGATTCCAAAGCGGATTCAGACTATGTGAGTACAGTACGGACTGCTCCTACGGTGCTTTTGTTCAACACGAGGTGGAACGCGCGCCACACACAGTACACCGCATCACATGGACAATGGCATTGCCCGGATGCAGCAGCACAATCCTCCGGCTTCTCGGCAGCTCTCTGCTCCCCTTCCCATGAATCCCCATTCCACATCACACTACTCCTCCTGTGTTCTGTGATGCTGATTATATTCTCATGCTGAACAGTGTGATGGAATATAACCATGACTCTCTCTCTCTCTCTCTAGCTTACCACGGCGCGGAGCGGGCACAGCTATATCTTCTCTCATCCTCTGTCTTTTCACTTTTCTTTCCTGCACAGGAGAATGCCATTTCATACTACGATTCCAAAGCGGATTCAGACTATGTGAGTACAGTACGGACTGCTTCCCACTCCCCCGTCTGCCTGCCTTGAATCTTGACTCCTACCCACTCCACCTCCCACCCCCGCCACCCCCTCCTGCAACCCCACCCCTCCCCCTGGCCTCATCGGTGTTGATGCCCACTTCATCCGGTCACAGGCCCACGGGCTGTCTGTGTGGGCTATTCAGGTGACGCTGCGTTATGTTGAGTCGGTGTGACACAGAGCCGGAGAACGCGGACGTGCATGTGACAGTGACTTCAGCTGTCCTCCCCCCGCTGTAATTTCCGCACAATTTTCCTCAACCCAGGACCCTATACGCCCTATACGACCCTATGTATTAGTGTCAACTGTAGATGTTAACTGTTGACCTCTGTGCCCTTGAAGGCACCTTGAACAACGAGCCATACCCTGATTTCATACACACTATTTATCATGCATGTCAATTGCAATGACGACTATATCGACATAAACATAATGATATGCAGAGAAAGAGCCGCAGGCTGAGTAATGAAGGTTCCTCCAGAAAAGCCCTGCAAGCCACTGGTCCCACCGTGCCAACGCTGGCTGCTGCCCGTGGCGTCTCTTCAGGTACCACTCGGAGCCCTCGCCCACTGATTGATTGAGTTTTATGGAGTGCGAGAATCCCCCTTAGATCACCCAACGCACAAAAAGATGGGACGAGAGTGAGATAGAGAGGTGAATAGAGAGTGAGAAAGGAAGGCTTCGGGGCAATAAATCACAGTGTGATTTTCTCTCTGTGCACACCACTCCTGTGATTAATGACGCGGCGCTTTAGGGCCTGTCAGCACATCTAATTGGAGAACATCGGTCATCATTAACATGGCACACTGAGGCCGCGCCGGTGACACACCCCCTGACCCCCACTTCACCAGGCCCCCCCGCCACCGCCCAAAGACAGAGACGGAGGTGAGGCAGAGGTCATTCCTCATCCCTGCGGCCCCAGTGGCCGCCCACTAATGCTCCCCCATCTGTATCTTGATTGTTCCCTTGATGACCCTTTTCAATTAGGGCTCTGTAGCTGGAGTGAAAACCAGGTACTATTAGGGAGATATGATGGGAATTCAGTTTCATGAAAAGGTAAGTGACTGGTCGGCTCTCTTGTCGAATCCTCCTCTCTTCTTTATCCTGAACCCTGTCCCCTTTTTTTTATTTCTCCTCTTGTTACGGTTCCTCCGATATGAAAGTGTAATCATTCAAGAGTCAAAACTGCCAAAATGTTCTAACATGCTTCAGCAAAAAGAAGGTGTAGATGCAGATATTCTGTGAGCTGAGTCATCCCACCCTCGCTGCAATCCATTTATTGGTCTGAATTATTGTCAATCATATCCTCCGGTACTTTGCTTTCATTTTATGGCGCATCGCCTATCAAATGTGGCATCTGCATATATAATGGCAATTTTTATTTTTACCTTTAAGACCCTTCTATTTTCTCAGCTTTTTTAGAGCTTCCCTGCTTACTTTCAACGCACACCACCGCGGTAAAAAATGACAGGTTTCAGGTAAATCCTGGTTGGCTGGAGGTGGGAGGGAAGGAATCTTGGAAATGTCATCTCTGGCCTCTTCAGCCGTTAATTAAACCCGGTGAACGGGGAGATGAAATTAACAAATTGGGTAATGAATGGAGCAAAACAGGTGGTGGATGGTTGAAGAAAAGGAACCAATCAGTCTTTCCTGTGTGGATTTATTCCGCTAGTACTTAGAAGCTGCCTCGGTTAATTATGATTGGGCTCCCCTGAAGAAAGAGAGGGAAAAAAAAAAAAAACTTGCCTGCCCGACATTGACAGAATTGGTGTGAGACTGAGTGATAAACAAACACCTCAACCGCAGTTTGTGGTGTTGAAGAGCCTGCATACCTAACCTAATCAGGTTTAATATTAGTGGATATTTACTCTGTGAAATCTGTAATATATATCTCAACCAAACTAAATATAAACCAAAAATGATTATATTTCATTTAACAGGCAACATTTTTTGTCAATATTACATTTGGCTTTTCCTGCGAGGGACGCTCTCAAATTCTTTCTCAGTGCTCCCTCATTTTTTCCAACTTGAACAAAGAAATAAAACATTGATATTGAATTGAGACAGGAGGAGATAAAAGCACCACCTTTACAACATTGATTAAGTGATCTGCCCAGAATTCATTTACATGTTTTAACGAGACAAGGCCTATTAGGGGGCGAGAGGATGTCTCGCTCTTTTCTCAGCCTTGGACGTGCCAGGCGGCGTCCTCAGGTTAGGTCCCGGAGGTGTCGACTGAAAACACGACACGGTCAGGCGTGTCCCATCAGGATCTAAGTTTTAATTTAATCCAAAGTAATCATTCTCACTAAACTTCTTTTTATGTGAAGATCACTCTGAATGAATCCATATATGTCAGGCAAGAGCTTAACTCATCTGAATGAGCGCATAATAAACTCTCACAAAGACTTGTGGGACAATGAAGCATTACTCAGCCTTTACGTTTTTTTTTTTGTTTTGTTTATAAATCAAATACTATCATTCCCCATTGTTTTTACCAAGCCTAGGCAGCCTGCGCATAAATTATCATTATGTTTTTCTGGTTGTTTTTTACCATTCGAGTTGGAAATACATATCCTCCGTTTATTAATGAAACACTCTCATTTTATTTCAAGAGAAATGAATAAGTGCTTTGGTTGAACATTTAATTGGATGAGGTTAAACCAACTATAATTGTTTGGAATTAGTCGTTAGATAAATGGCATTTAGTAAATGATTCATGTGTTGATGATGCCACATGTTTCTTCCCGGGCCATATTCATCCCTCTTGATGTAATTGTGTCTATCCTGTACTATGATGTTAAAAGATGTTTACGAGAGATAATATTCAAATATCAAAGAGTTGGTTTTATACCATAACACTGAATATGTTGACTTTCAATGTAGGACCAAAGCGCAACTATCCGGTGGCTTGTCCCACCAACAGCTTGTAATTGCATTTTAATAGTCAATTAGAGTTGCCTCATCAATCAGTTTCTGCCGTGGACATGGGGTTTTGATCTCGGTTCTTCAAAGCACAAACACTTTTTTATCACGTCCGATCCAGTTAACCCATGGCGCTTCATCGAAATGAAAAGCACGTGTTGCAGTCGCACATTCGTTGCTCCCAGAAGATACATGTCGAGCTAAAACGCTTCATCTCATCAGTCAGAGTTCATGAGGAATGACCGGGGATATTTTTGTTTTACAAATATTCAATGAATGAAGGATAATGAAGGGTGACTAATGAAGGAAGAATGATGGAGGCGTGATGCCAGACGGCGCTGAGGGCTACTTCTGTATGGCAGTGTATCAAAGACCATGGCGCACGAGCGCACAATCATTCAGTTGTCTTTATTTAACAAAGATCAAGCCATGACTCCATGTGGTACGTTTTCAATTTGATGTTTAAATTTGACCTGCTGCTTTTATGTGAGCCCAGAAATCGTATGTACCAAAATTTAAAACCAAGAATAAGCTATTAAACTCGGCCAGAGAGTGAGGTTATAGCTTGCTGCCCTTTTTTTTTTTTTTTTTTTTTTTACACCATCCAAAATCACTTCCTCCTCTGGGAACAGGCACAGATTGTGCTCTGTTGATAACTTATCAAGATAAAAAGCTTAAATGTCACTTTGGCTTTTCTTTTTTTTTCTTTTTTTTTTAATCTTTTGGCTTTCTCTGATATCTGACACATTCCGAGTGCAATATGTGTGTTAGGCTTTCTCTTCATGTACAATGGCCAGAGTGACAATATGAAAAAAAGCGCCGATATTTGACGCAGTATTCGTATGTTTGGTATATATAATCATAGGGAAGGGAGAGGAGACGGTGTTTCTGTTAGGAAATGCGCCGTCATTTAAATAGAGCAGAGACTAAACAGTGATTAGGTGGTGTTGGTGGCTAGTTATTGTCGGGGTTCATTTGTGTGGCACCTCTGCGATAGTCATCTCGGGTACTAATGACTCTCCCTGTGTGGTGTTGGCTCTGATCCCTGCTGCTGTTCTCTGATGAGAAGGGAGAGAGAAAATTTGAGCCGCCTAAATCTGAGGGCGGTTAGAGTCTGAATTTGTACCATTTTTATGCCTAACATTATCCGGTCTCATACATTTGTGAGGAAGAAATAAAGATGATATATAACACGGTGTATGTACCGCAGATCGGTGCTTGAACGCCACAGAAATGCGGTGCCATATTTGCATGTGTCCCCTAGTTTTCTATCCACTCGATCATATTTGTATACTCACAGACATTTGTGTGTGTGTGTGTGTGTGTGTGTCTGTGTGTGCACGTGTGCAGGCAGAGGATGGCGAAGAGGAGAGTCTGCTGGAGAGCTCGTCCCCTATTGAGCTGGAGTTTGTGGACGATCCCAATTTTAAAAACAAGGTCAACTACTCTTCCAGCGCCGTCCAGATTCCTACGGACATATACAAAGGCTGTAAGTACACTTTTATTTTGGACTGCCCTGGTATTGTTGAATTCGCGACTATTATTTTTACGTCATAATTGCATAATCGGCGTTATCTAAATACGTTTTGTATTGCCTCGATGAATTTATAACCAGCCAGAAAATGAATCTCAAAGGCAACAAGCTAGTTTAATCATGATCACTAACAGACCCTGACCTTGGCGGAGTTCATATTCAAGGCGAATGAAACCGCAGTCAGAGCATCTTTCGCTACAGTAACACAATTTCAGCCTGAAAACAAATTCATTAGGGGCAAGTTTCTCTTCCAGCGGGATTTGTATCAAATTTGATTGGAATCGACTATGGGGTGACTAATTCCCAAAGTTGCACTTCCCCCCCCAGCTGAGTTGTTAGTACCTCCTGTGGATGACAAGAAATAAATTCAGTGCACATCAACCACATGTATTTTACATATACCAGGAAACAACACTGTAGTGGCAGTTGTTTTATTTTACTTGGCAGCCTGTCTTTTCGTGGCGAACGATCAAAATCAGAAGCCAGGCCGAGAGAAAAGAAAAATGTCTTCATTTGTGGAGTGGCCACAGGATTGCTTCCGACCTGCGAGTCCGTTGGACTTTTTCAGCGTCTCATCGCAAAAATATACTTTGAGAAAAAGAGCTTCAGTAGCGTAGATGACTGAGTCTGTGGGAAATGTTAACATCATTGGATTGTGTGGTATTTGTTGACCTCTCCCCATGCATTAGCTCGAGCTCTCCTTCCTTTCCGATCAGCCGGCACGTTAACGCACACAAACGTGACTTCAGACGACAGGCGCTCTCTCGCAACGGATTTTTTCCGCCCTGCGTGGGCGTGGGCTCTCTCGCTTTTCGGACCCCGCCCTTACCGCCTGGCACAGCGCTGCCCTGCGGACGTAGCACCATCCCCAGTCTGCAGCTGCCAAATGGGCAAAAGGGAACACATGCACCTCCGGGGACTCTGATTTTGCTTTTCATGCCCCCTCGGTGGCTATTTTCTCTCTCTTTGGTATTGTCGAGCTCTTTCCCTGCTTTGTTGAACAGGCGTGCACGCGTGCCTGTGTGTGTGTGGGGCACCTGTCTGTAACAATGCCCTCCAGCTGTGTCTCCAGACAAATCTTGTCTGAATTAGACACTCTTGGTTCAAGGGGAGATGTCAAAGGCCACAGCTAACTCACAATAGAGCAATCAGGCTTGCACATTGTTCCCGGAGCCATTTTGTGCCAGCTCCGGCTCCCCTGTCTGAAGATATGAGTCAGAGAATAAAGGCCTCTTGATTGAGCCTGGTGGAGACTAGGCGAGTAGACTGGTACAGTGCGTGGAATTAGCTTTTCATTTCTGTTCTATGGAAAATGTTTACTATTGATTTTTTTTTTTTTGTTAGATCCCGTGGTGCAATCTGCAGTGCCGAGATTGCTTACTTTACAGATTGTGTGCCAACTTCATTGTGAACACGTGCGCTGCGTTTTGGCGATTGAAGAAACACTGTCGACAAATAGGTTGCCCCCCAAAATGAGAAGTCATTCTCATGGTGTGCATTTTGGCCGCAAGACCATGTCATTCACATATAATACATTCACAATCATTTTACACACATATTTTGCACATCAGCTGCATACAGTTTGTGTACTATATATTCTATATATAGTACACAAAGGGCTCCCTCTGGAGCCCTTTGTGGCTCCAGAGGGAGCTGCGTGAAACGTGATCATTTCCCCTCACCTCAAAAGGGCACGTGTGTTACCCTACACATGTTCGGAAAAAAACGAAAACGTTCTGGGGCTTATTAAACCTCTGTAGCTAACTTGTGACACACCTGAATCTCCAATCAAGGACTTGCGTTCTATGTATGCTCCATGTTTGTGTTGTAAATACGAATGCATTGAATAGAAAAGAGGACTTCTCTGGTGTTGCTGAACCAGTGATGCACTTCAACGTACTTGTAGAATTCGATCCAGCTCATGTCTCAGGAGTTACCACGGCTTTAGAGAGACGATGAAGATGGATCATCAGCTGAGTGCGGTGTGGTCCCACCATAGGGAGCCTGCAGGGTGCCTTGGAGAGGGTGTCTGAGGAAACTAATGTGGGCGGATTGTTGTCCTCTGGGTCTGGAGAGGTCTGGATCTACAGTATGTCTGTTGGTATGGGGTTAAGCGGAAGAGAAATAGTGTGAGTGGGCAGACTGAGTGATCGCCGGCGATGGGGTGCAGAGGAGAGGCAGAGAAAGGAAAACCGTGGGAAGAATGGAGCACAGTCCAAAGTAAAGCGTCATGTTCGACAGTTTGTGTGAATTTCCTGGGTGTTTATTAGTATTCACACTTGATGTCGTGTGTGTGAGTAGCTCCCCTTTGATTTGTACACATTGTTAATGCACTGAATAAATCGAGTATAAAATGGCAGCTGAAATTGCCGGTTATGTTGAAATGGGTGTCCTTGGAGATGAAGTGAGAGAAAAGGCCCAGAAAGACGGAGAGAAAGAAGACAGAATGAAGGGAGGAGAGGGGGTGGAAGGAGGAGAGACACTTTAATGATAGCGACCATTTAGAGCAAAAAAAAAAATCAAAAAAAAAAAACTTTTTTTTATTGTGATCCTTTCAGCAGCTAAATGAGGCGGTGTATCCATCCTGGTTTGATTTGTCTGCTAGGCCCCATGTCCGTTTATTGAGATTGAGAGTGTTCGCTGAGCGCAGTAATGAACCATTTTATGATTCATTATCCCACTGCTGATTCCTGCTGCCAAGTCTGCAAACTTTCTAATTAGTTTAGGTCAAACATTCATACGGTTTTCTTCTAATTGTCATTGCTTATTACAGGATGGACATCGCAACACGGGCACAGGGGAATAAATGGATGTGGGTGGCGTCGTCGGTAGAGAAACCGGTCGTTTTCTCCCACTTGAAGGTCACGGAAATTGTAGGGGGGCCAAGACTCGCTGAATAATTGTATAAGAAGGCCTCTGGGAATATCATTTTATAAATAATTGAAAAAAATAAGGAGGAAAACAACGGGTGGGATAGCCAAATTATTATTATGGTGACTGTTTTGTCCATGCGTTGATTCTTACTGGTTATTGGGAAAAAAAAGCTCATGCTGCAGATAGAGCACGCCAAGTCAGATATTGGGTCATTTTTTTGGTTGTATATACATTATGATATGTTGAAAACATAGACAATCATAAATTAGCTCTTTTTTTTTCTTTTCATTTCTTAAAAGTAGTGCATGCATACATTAGTGTTTGTATGAGAATGAGCAGCCTCTGTTCTCAGCAGGGTATAGAGAAAAACCACCAGCGAATGTGGGAAGTCCTTTCATTAAATGTGAAGTTTAAATCCGCTGCATGCGGCGCCATTTCCTGCAGCCTAACGTCATGTTGTCAGTTTGCTATTGTAGTCGGGCACAGTGAGGAACTTGGTTATCTGAAATGAATGGCGAGGACCGGCTAACTGCATGTGCAGATGAAAGAGCAGAGCTTAAATGATTTGCATGGAGTGATTATCCCACCCGCCCCACCCCACCCTGCACACACGCGCAAACACGGGCGCACATACAAACTCGCCACGACCATCGGTGCCACCCGTCCACATAGTTGCTTCGTCCGATTGTTCCAGTCACTTCCTCTCTCAGCGTTATCAGATTTGTTTTACACATTGCCAACATGTCCCAAAGCAAGCCATTAGTTTTTGAGATTGATTTTCCGTGACTCGTCCTTGTCTGCCTGCCAGTTGTTGTTGGCCAGGTGGAACGCAGTTGTTTTTGTTTCCAGAGCATTTTCGCCGCCTGCTGTATGTGTCGATATTTTTGCTTCATAAATAAACGCCGGAATATATTCACGCATATGCATATATTTTAACCGCATTTCCTATCGCAGACAATTATTGAAAGCAAGCTGGAGTGCGTAAGGGACAATGTAAAGTTTGAACAAATTCTACTGTAATCAAGTGGCTTACACACTCTATTATTTGTGATTATTATCTTCTTAAATTAACAAGACAGAGAGTGGGAGAAACCCATAAACAAACCAGTGCTTAAACCAGCAGCAGACTTGTACTCTGGGAAGCTACAGATATATATATATATATATATATATATATATAACATTCCTCTTTGTAAAGAGCTGATTGCATGTGGTGTATGTAATGTAAAGTGTAAAATTGAGTGCAACAGATGCAGCATAGATAGAGAGGGCGACGAAAAAGGGAAAGATGTGCAATAGCGGAGTTCAGTGTGAGTCACACTACCTGTTTTCACGAAGGACAAAGCCAACGTTCCATGGGGAGACTCAGGATCTGTTCACAAAGGGAAGTGACATGATATCCTTCCATCCTAAAGAAATCCTCAATCATCAATCTTTGTCGTGAAGATCGAAATGAAATATTTTTTTCTATTTAAGGGTAGTATACCTTTTTATAACATTCTTTGAGACACACACTGAATTATAAATACATCAAACTAACAGCTCTAATCTTTGGCCAGGTGTATAATAAAACATATTAGCTAGCGGGTTGTTGTTTATGTCTAGTGTTTTATTGCAGGCCAGAAGGAAAACGTGAGTCTTCTAGTGCCATATCAATGTAGACTGCTTTAATATAGTCTGACACTGATGCAGCAGCTCTGAAGCAGTGACGACGCACAAAAGTGGACACCCAAACTCCTCCAAAAGAACACGGACTGTATTATAAGTATGTGTCCTCATCTGGTTTAAATACATGTTTTTTTAGAATTGCGGAGACCTTTTCTGTATACACGTTGTTGCTTAAGTTGAGGACTTTTTTTGTGTGTCTGCGTGTGTGCATAGACATGTATGTGTGTTCGTGTAAGCACAGCACATAGAACCTCTATTTGTTTCACGAATCCTAAGTTAACTGCGGGAAGCTTCCCTGTCAACCAACTCACACCACACTAGAGTTCAACTCTGCCCTCCTCAACATCAAATCAGATCTACGTGTGTGTGCGTGGGGGGGGGGGAAGGCTAGGGGGGGGGGGGGGGGGGGGGGGGAGGCAAAAGTGATGGGAAGTGGAAAAATAGAAACAAAGGGGTAAAGAGACTTGGATTCAAAGGTTAACAGAGAAGAAAGACCGCAGCCTGTATTTCTGTTGCTGTTGACGTTACAGACGTCACATATTTATTTTTCTGCCCTTGAACCCATCTAACCCCCAATAGTGTGTGCCCAGCGGCACAGGGGCATTATCATTTACCCACACGCTGATTAGAAGAGTCAGCACAGCAAACCACTTCACTCACCACCAAACCTCACAAATTACATTTTGTGTGTTTGGTGGTTAGTGCTCTTCCTTAATTAGAAAAAAATATTTGGAGGAGCACTCTGGAGGTGTGGGAGAAATCTCTCCCTTGAGCCTCATTCTGTATATGTTATTAATCACCTCTCCTCAGAGAGACCCCTCGACACACCAACTCACACGCCGAGACACACGCAGATTGCGGTTCAACAAAACTCTCTGGAAACAAACGCATTCATACTGAATTGCTATTCAAAAAGCAAACCCCATTTGATTTCCTCACATGATTTTTTTTAATTGTAATTAGCCGTGAAATTTGCATGGAAATTCTCGGAGTACGCTTTCAAAAACACGAGGGAAAGATTACACGCGCAAACAAAACGATAAGAGAAACATGTTTCTGTGCAGTGGCTGAGACTTTGTTTTGAGTTTTTTTTTTTGAGGACGTGTGAGCTGCTGCCAGGTTCCGTTGCCGTTTCCTCCGCAGGATGATAGGTTTAAGGTTCAGGCTCTTTAACACTCTGCCAGGCCACAAAGCAGCCCCGAAGGAAAAGGAAAGCAGAAGCGACAGGGACGAGACAGGAGAGGAGCGAGAGATGTATAAGCATTGGGCTGACAATGCACACGAGAGACGGAGAGGTAGGTGGTAAACGCAGATGCAGGGATGCCAATCTCCACTGACCTCAAACTGTGTAGGAAGTTGGTGTTTTAGTGCTGGTTCAACCAAATTACAACAACACTTTATAGTCATTTAAAACGAGTTGCAGAGAGCGACTTAAATGACCCACTGTCACTTAGACACCTCCGCTGGAAATGCGTTTTGCTATTTCATCGAAACACTTTAAATGCTGCCATCATGTTATTCAGCCGTGATGTCATGGTCTGTGAGTAAAAAAAAAAATGATTGAAGGGGAAGAAATGAAATCAAACTCTCACAATATGCACGGATGAATAGCACAAGGGCGAGTGTGGGGGGGAAAAAAATCCCATTTTCGTAATTAGGGTGAACTGACCTTTTCCCTGAAAAGACCAGTGGTTTCTCTCCTTACTCAGTGACACTATTCACTTGAAGATGTGACTTTCGGGGAATATGCTTAATGTATATTAACTCACTAAGATTTGTACCTGTCTCTTACCTGTCCGTTTGAGTAATGTTACTTATACACAATGTCCAAGGAAGCAGAATTGAACATTGCCACTGCCACTTAGTCACCGCATTCAAAAAAGGTAATATATGTGAATTAATAATGGCAGTGACGGCAATAATAGTTATAATTCCTCAAAAGGAGCTCCATTATCATTATGAATTTCTTATGAGAGACCCATAACGGTGTGTTCCACTGTGATATATTACAGGCCACTGTGCCTTATTTTTGCTCTGTGTGTACAGTTGACGCATGTAGCCATTTCTATGATGTTGTATTAATACGTGTCTTATAGCGCAGATCGGTTCGGATGAATCCTTATCGCGAGTATATCAATGTGAATAATGTGTCCATGAGGCATTGTTGGTGGTGCTGTGTGTGTGTGTCTGTGGGTGGGTGGGGGGCAAGGGGGGGGGGGGGTCGTGGGGTCATATGATAAAGGATGTGTTGGTAGAAGGGGGTTGAGGAATGATCTCACACAGAGATGCTCCATAAATCCCATTCATAATTGTTTCCCTACTTGGTGTGCAGTCTTGCTCCACAAAGGGGCAAAGCCAAGGGTGTTCTAAATGTCAGGGGAGCGGCACGCTGATGAATTACCTTTTAAAGATATCAGAGTGGGGCGCATTTCACGTGAAAGATGAGCCCAACGCGGCGCGCGGAGGCTCTGTCTGCCTCTGGACATATTTCGCCCCCCAGGGGAAATTTGTCTTTTTATCAACTGTCCCGAGAAGTCACAGCACATCCTGGCTGAATAAATCAAAGAGAATTAGTTTGCTGCCTTGTCTTATCTGTGATGTGATTTTTTTTTTCTTCTCTTTCTTCTGCAGAAATTACCTGCAGATGCATTTCTCTCTCTCTCGCGTGTGTCTGTGTGCGTGCGTGCGTGCGTGCGTGTGTTAACGCCTCGGCCTGTCTGTGTGTGGAACTGGTTTAGTTAACGCTGGCAGCATATACGCATACGTTGATTTGTTTTATTTCTCTTGATTGAAAGACTGACCAGCACTTACCCTTTAGTGACGATTCACAAACACACACACACACACACACACACCATCACTGACACCAGCAGAAAAAACGCACAACATATCAAGCGCATCGCAGGTATTAAATGCATGTGCACGCCCGCGAAGCCCTGGGCAGGGCTGCGGCGGATAATCTGTCTTGCATATCCGGCCGGAGTTCGGTTAATACTTTGATGTAAGGCCCGATAGCCGGGATGGCTGTGGTTTTTTCGAACAGAGGTCGCTGCGCGTCTCTTCGCCCTTGGCCCGTCTGGGACAGCTATCATTACATACCCAGTGCCTCTCCAGATAAGTGCAGCCCGGACTTCACGGCACACGGGCTGCCCCTGCGGCAACCTGCTGTGATAACTCTTGCTCAAAGTGCAATACCTTTTACACATTAATCAGGCGGCTCTTTAACCACGGCCCGGGTGAAATTGAAATGCATCGTTTGCCTGCCTGCTATCCTCACAAACGTCAGTAGAATATGGCCACTGGTTCCCATGGAAATGGCTCGATTCATGGGAACGGCTAAAGCAGGTTTGGTCTCAATTGCAGAGACACTGGGAGTCTCGCAAATTGTATCTGTCTGGTTCAGTCTTCCTACATTTTCCTTCAGACCATCTGGACTCTGGTAAAATAAACGCCGTGTTGTGAGAGATAGACGCAAATAAAGCTCTTTCACTGTCTAATTCTGGCTGAATGCAATTAAGTTTGGAGCGGAAATGTCTCCAGGACCCACGTTCCTCCGGGAGTGAGTCATCCAGCAACCTCACAACAAACAGCTGACAGACAAAACCATTAGACTGATGAGGCAGAAGTGTCTCGCGTTGCAAATTAATCAGAAACTACTATCTGTTTTAAACAACAAAGTGAAAGCCTCAGCCGTTCTAATGCAGAGCCCTCCCAAAATTCAACAAAAACCTTTTTCATCAGCTAATGGTTCAAGGTCAAAGGTCATCTGCTACACTGAATGAAAACGCTTCGAAAAGGTAAGCATTTCACTTCAGTCATATCGTAGATTCGGCCATTTTACAATTTAGCAGTCGAAAGTCAGACGTTTGTTTTTTTTTTGGGGGGGGGGGGTTGGTCCCTCTCATTCTCTCTGCATTCTAAGCATTTGTTGCACAGGATGCTGGGCGTCAGAGCTTGGCGTGAAAGTGAAATGGGGCTTTTAGCTGAAAAGATAAAAAACATTTGGTTTCTAGTCAACGAGGTTGTGACTGTGGTTATTCAGAGGCTTTCTCGTCAAAGACTCCCGAGCGGAAATTGAAAAGCGTGTGGAAACGTGGCTAATGATCATTTATTTGCGTGCAATTCAAACGAGGGGGTTGGGGAGAGCCGGACCGGTCGGTGCTGAGGCTTATCTCTCTTTGTTTGGCTGAGTAATGAAATCAGAAAGGGCGAGTGACGTTCTCCCCAGCTCAGCGCCTCATCTTGTCTCCACTTAAATCAGGTGGCTATTAAACCCCCATCTTCTGAATTCAGGCTAGCTATTGAACAGAATGAAAGCATTTGTTTTGGTTTTTGCAGGTGGGAAAGCGCGTTGTCTCACGGTGTGAGAATGATGCACTTTGAGGCCGACCTTGACCACTTACTTCTTGTTGTCCCGATGATAAATATTTCACTTCGCAACCCTAAATCGCGTACACCAGCCGTCACTGAGCCCTGAGGTTTGTGCGCAACTTCACATTTCAAAGCCACAGCAAAGCGAAACACTCAGTGACGCCATACACAGACAGAAGCAGACCATGTCTTTTTCTCTCTCTCGTTCGCCCCTTTCCCCTCTGTTTACGTTCAAAATCACAGAGCAATCCCCTTGTTTTTCCGGGAAGAATTCAGGCGATGCCTTCGCCAGGCGCTCTAAATGCCGTTCGACCTCCTCCAAGGTCATCTCCGATTCCTCATATGCACACTGCTCAGAGATCGAATAGATAAGACTGACGCCCGCTCAGACGGCCGCCGCCGGTCTGAGCCGCCTGCATACATCCATTCCTATGTGCTCGGCTTACTGCTGCCGTCACGAACAAGGTTGTTTAGCAAGGAGAGTTGGCCTTAGGGGTACAAAGGGCAAATTTTTGCTCTTTGTTATAGAGTATATTATTGTTTTACTATGGTATGGTTTCCTGAGGCTATTAATACTTTGGGAAATTGTCATTTCTTATTTTGCATATTAAACAGAAGGCCCAAATATAAGTTAAAACAAAAATCCCAGAACCTGAATTAATTTTTACACATACACGGAGGGAATATGGCACATAGCCAGCAACACATTTGCAAATCTCAGTCTTTTTCATTTTTTCTGTAACCAGGAGCTTATTATGAGTTGTCTTAATTACAAGAGAATCTTGTTTACCAAAAACTTGTGGCATCTCACTGCAGGCATATTTTCAAATGCATGGGGACAGAGAAATATAACTGAAAATGTGTGCATCTTTTTGTAAAATGAGACTGGGAAACTTAATCAGCAAGCCATGGACTAAAATATGTGTATTTAACGGATCACTAAGGTGTTCCTCTATGTGTGTGTGTGTGTGTTTCCCTACAGCCCCAGTCATACTCAACGAGTTAAACTGGACCCAGGCTCTGGAGAGAGTCTTCATTGAAAACCGTCGGGATGACAGCTCTCTGCGTTGGCAGGTGTTTGGCAGTGCCACGGGAGTGACGAGATACTACCCAGGTAGGCCACAGGTCACCGAGTCAACAGTCCTCCTCATCCGAAGATAACGTCTAAATTGACCCTATAGGCTCCTCGGCTGCAGAAGATTGGCAATCTCTTATCAGATGGCTATACTGGTAGCTCGATGGCCAGAATGAAATTAGGATTACTTTGATCTAATCTGATCTGAAACATCCTACGGGGCAGTGCACGGGCCTTTAACTTGAACTTTTCTTCTTTTTTTTTGCTCTCCTCAGCCACGCCATGGAAGGCGCCCAACAAGATCGACCTGTACGATGTCCGCAGAAGACCATGGTCAGTGCTTTTAAGACTTACTCGACATTTTGAGCAAATGACAAGTTATGTTCGGGGCTTCTTTTTTCTGTGTGGTTGGTCGCAGTATAAACCCTTTTTGACATATTTTATAAAACTCAATGAGTTAAAGACACGTATGTGTCTCGTGTATCCAAGATTATTTGCTCCACTTCCAAAGACCATTGTCTTGCTCGGTAAGTGCTGGAAACACTGGAGAGTAATCCGGCCGAGTGTTGGGAGGAGGAGAGGGGGGCTTGTGGTGCCCGGAGCAGACAGCCACTAACCAATACAAACAGCAGCGGAGGGAAATTGCAGAAATTTAACTTGTCATGGCAACACCTGTGCTGTCAGCAGCGGCACTTTCATGCTGCCTTAAAATTGTGACAAACTGTTGTCATTTGAGTACCCACACAGACGCACACGCACTTTCTTTTTGTGGTACAAAAGCACATTGTCACAACTTTTTTCTGGTGTTGTTATACTAACTATATACAGTACAGACCAAAAGTTTGGACACACCTTCTCATTCAAAGAGTTTTCTCTATTTTCATGACTATGAAAATTGTAGATTCACACTGAAGGCATCAAAACTATGAATTAACACATGTTGAAATATGTACTTAACAAAAAAGTGTAAAACAACTGAAAATCTTTCCTCGGGCGGTCCTCATGTGAGCCACTTTCTTTGTAGCGCTTGATCGTTTTTGCCACTGCACTTGGGGACACTTCCAAAGTTTTCCCAATTTTTCGGACTGATTGACCTTCATTTCTTAAAGTAATGATGGCCACTCGTTTTTCTTTACTTAGCTGCTTTTTTCTTGCCATAATACAAATGTAAAACAGTCTATTCAGTAGGACTATCAGCTGTGTATCCACCAGACTTCTGCACAACTGATGGTCCCAACCCCATTTATAAGGCAAGAAACCCCTCTTATTAACACCTCTGAAGTGAAAACCATTTCAGGAGACTACCTCCTGAAGCTCATCAAGAGAATGCAGAGTGTGTGCGAAGCAGTCATCAGAGCAAAAGGTGGCTACTTTGAAGAAACTAGAATATAAGGC
>JAFBJU010000612.1:628941-641725 GCA_016785305.1 Colistium nudipinnis
CAATAGTCATGAAAATAAAGAAAACCCTTTGAAGGAGAAGGTGTGTCCAAACTTTTGGTCTGTACTGTATATATATATATATATATATATATATATAGTGTTTTGTCTCTGTCTCTGCTGTAGACCTCTTGTGCTCCCTCCAGCCTATAGCTAGAGAAAGGATATTGTTTAATGGATTGAAACCAAAACAGTTTCCCGGCCGCGTTTATCTCAGTGAGTGATAATGTAAAATGCATCGTGTTTTCCTGCAAGGACAAAACAAGATAGGGCCTAATGTTTTTGTTTAAAGTGTCCACCTTTGTCTGTGGTGCTGAGTGTAACAGCTGATCCCTGTACGGAGCACCGCGGTGGCCGAGCGTGGTCGGCAGGACAGAACTAGGCTGCGTCAGGCCAAACAGTCCGTGCACCCGCCCGCCCCGGCTTCCTGTCCACCCTTCCGCATTCAATCTACTTGCCACTGTCACATCAGCTTTGTGGCAGCCCCGCCGGTTGCCTGGTTACAGATTGGAGTGAACTGGACATAATCATGACAGCCATGTTGATTAGAGCTGACCCCATTTTCCATCTCTCTGTCTCAGTGCCGCTCAGCCTGAGTGGCTGTTTGAGGTCAGGCCGCGCTGTCGGATCAAGTCAGCAGGCTCGGACCAAACAAATACAAGATA
Source organism: Colistium nudipinnis (assembly GCA_016785305.1). Taxonomy (NCBI): domain Eukaryota; kingdom Metazoa; phylum Chordata; class Actinopteri; order Pleuronectiformes; family Rhombosoleidae; genus Colistium; species Colistium nudipinnis. The sequence goes on from JAFBJU010000612.1 coordinate 629,604, forward strand.
AGCAAAAGAAACCTTCGCATTGGGCCTTAGGTAATCAGGATCCAAAATAAACAAAGTGCAGCAAAGTGTGTACGCCGACCAGCAAATGTACTTTAAACATAAATGAATTCACTCATTTGTCGTATAAATTCCGAAATCCGAATCACGGTTGAATGTATTGATTGACTATTCGGACCGGTGTTTCCCAAAACAAAGTAAATAAATAGAACCATGGGTAAACACAAGGTTAAACAGCAGTTTTTATTCCGAATCGCAATTGTTTAAATTGTTGAAAAAAAGAGCAATCCAATTAACATAAATACAAAGATTGAAATGAACATTTCAGAGTTTCAATGATCTATTTGGAATGACAGGTTGTTACAGTCAGACTGTGCACAGATTTTAAGCCAATTTACAAAAAAGGGTTTGCCTTATACCTCAGTGTATCCGTAGTCATCAAACTAACGAGGTGTTCCCTGACAGTATAATTAAGTTAACACCCAAAAAAAAAGTCTCCCTAGTGCTCCACTGTCCCAGCAGGCAACGCTATAAACACGGAACAAAATGCTGAAACATTAGGCACCGAGTAGCAGTACAACTTAAAAACAAGGATCCTGTCTCTGATCTGTCAGTGCACCGAGTTTAATACTCTTACACATGTTTACACATGTGGGACTCCTCCCGGAGACAGGAAGGAACAAGGGAAGAGAAAGATGAGGGGGCTGCTGAGCGAGGTTGGACAGAGGAGGAGGTGCATTTCTGTGTACCTTGTCACCCCCCCCCCTCCCACCCCCCCCCCCCCCCACCCCCGGTTCTCCGTGTATGTCACTGTCATTTCTGTCAAGCGCCTCCTCATGTCGGAGCCCTCGACATTTCCTGTGGCCTGTTGCTTAGCAACTTGCGCCCCACCGCGCCGAGTGGCGCGACGGTGGCAGGGATTGTCGTGATAGGTCAGGTCGGACTTGTGTGATTTTTAGTCAAACATGCTGTCTCCCCTGATTCTCCGGAGAGGTCAGCCAATCGCGCATGTTACGGAGGTGAGGCAGGCCCGTCGTATATATGCTTATGCGTCCGGATCCAGTTGGCGTCCAGTAACGCAAGCGCGAAACATGAGGATTGACACGACTCGAGATGTTTCCGTGCACCGGAATTTGGAATTCTCCTCTCTTTTCCTGTAAATTGAAATATAACCCTGTCAATAATGCAGCTTATTTTCAGCAGACTAAGACAGAAAGTGGCATTTAAGCTTTAGGTGATTACCATGGAGGCAATCGATCAACTTTCTCCCCTTCCACAAACTCGCATACGGTTGTCCAACAACTTAGGAAGCCAGGCGAATTGTTGATGTCTGAGATTTCTCATAGCATTTCCTCATTTGGTTTTAGGTTTCACCTTCTTAGTTCACCTGTGTCTGCGCAGTAGCGGTGATGGACTGCAGCTCAAAGGGCTTTGCGGGCTTCCACCCACATAGATGTGAGACCAATTGCGTTACTAACAGAGACACTGTCATTATGGAAACGTTCTGCTCCCCTGAGGACACTAATGCGGGTAACCCACGAGGTAGTGCGAGAATTAAATGTCTAATAACAGTTTTTTCGTCGTATTTGAATTACAAATGTCATGGTTAATGCATTTGAACACCGTCTCCCGGAAAAGTCACCTCGTCGAAAGGTGCGATTTACCGCGGAGAGTGGCTGTGAGTGGGCCAGTTCATAGCGTAATAGACCAGTAGCTTCACTGGGAGGGGTAGATGGCAGCGTGGCTTGCCTGGCTGGAGCCCACCAGGTGCACCTCTCATGATAGAGATCGGAGGGCCCTGTGACTCTGTAAATGGGCTCTCTGTTCGGCCTGCACCCGCACGCCAGCAGCCCTGGGAAAATTAATGGTCCAGTCAACACACTTAATTGTCTCCAATTGCTCTGACATTAATTATTAACATTTGTCCATTATATTGTCTGTTCGTGTTATCAAGGGGAAGCGAAGCAGAGGGTGAAGTGAGGCAGAGGGGGAGAAAAATAAGTGAAAGGGCGATGGGAGAAATAATCAGAGACAGGCATGGAGTCCCGTTAGCCAAGCGTTGCAAAGATCCCATTACCTCCCGGGTTCACAACAGCATGTAGGCTATATCACATATTGATTTTTTTTTCTTCAGAAAGTCAATCTTACCTCTTTGTAAATATTATGACTGCTGGTCAGTCTTCAACGCCGAGGCTCCCCGAAATACCATTCCCCGACCCTGAGCTTCAACCTCCTCTGTTTTTCATTTTCTTCGCCCTACTTGAGTGAAAGGCAGACTAAAGAGTCAGACCTGTTTGTTACTGGTGAGACCGAAAGAGACGCAAAGCGTCAGCGAGAGCCGATAAAATAATAAAATAAAAAATGTTGACGTTGTCAGTTTGAGACAACATGTAGCTCTTTTCTCCCATCGTTGATACTTATGTCTTTCATCATGCATTCCTATTTGAATATCCAGTTTTGTACATCAAGGAAAGTGGTGCAAATATTGAGCATAAAATTGGGTGTGTTCTTCTGGAGCATCCCCCGAAATATGGAATTGGCACCAACCCTTCCAATAATGAACCGAAAGATGAATAAATAAACGGCAGACAACATCGCTTTCACCTGCAGGCTCTCTGGGAGCCTTCCCACTACATTTTTTTTAATCTTAATTCAATCTTTATACGCCTTCCACATCCACAGCAGCACTAAGAGAGCAGCAGTCCATAAAATAATAAGCCCATCAGCACAACACAAATCGGCACGCTCAAGAGCATGCACACAAACACACCGGCAACGCACACATATGGACCCAGGCGAGCGACTCTCCGCGTTATGCACAGTTGTCATTATGGTATGGCTACTCCGCTTACATTTACTGCGCATAATCGGAGTTTAGCAGTGAGAGCTTTCTACCAAAAACTGTTTTGAAAGTCATTTGAGGTCATGTAAGACTAAGGTAAGGTTTTTTTTCTTAACCAAGGAGACTACTTAATTTTATGTTTTTGTTTATTGACGTAATTTAGGTTATCTTTTTTTTTTTTTTGTATGTTTCATGTGCAGTTTGATTGAGTTTGGGCAGCAATACTGCTTGGTTATGCTGGTTCCTGGCAAAAAAAAAAACCTCCAAGGCAAACATCTTCCATGTGCTGTGTATTACAAAATGCACACAAACAATACGGGCGGGTTCACTGGATAAACATTCCATTCGTTATGGATTTGCACAGTTCAATTCGACCCACACACATACGTAGTTCCCAACAGGCTACAGGAGTTCAGACACGCGCACAACAGCCCAAACACACACATCCAACATACACTGTCGCAGGTCTTTCCAATACGCCTGCTGCAACACAGTGAAATGAGCCATGGACTCTCCGGATATCACGCTGCATGTATCCATTGCATGTTCCTGAAATGTATGTTGTAGATAATTCCTCCAATTTAAATGAACTGCACAACACTTTTTGGAATGGGTCAGGGTGCATAAACACAATCTCCTGAGAGAGTTAGCCCGCCGGCACAGTTAATGTATTGATTTTACAATGCTGCGCCATGATAAAACTATTTCATGAATTCCAATGAGACTCCTTTACCAGACTGCTGAAAAAGGAGTGAAATACAATCACCGCAACCAAGAACACGTCATTGTGTTCATTGCTTGTGTAATGCATTTGTTAGATTTATGGGGGGAGGGGGTAGGTTCTACGCGTGTGGGGTGGCTGGGAAGGCGGCTGCTGCTTTAATCTCCTTTCATTTAGAGCGATACGTCGTTGCACCTCATTGTAAAGAGCACCGGTCTAATACACTCACTCGGCTTGATTGTGCACATTATACACATCGCTGAAAGTGCCAACATTTTGCTTGAACACGTTTGTTTCACCACATACATGATGTATTTTATGGCTTTCTTGCATTTTTTATGAGCCTACAACTCACTGCCGGTGCGGCAGCCAGACTTTAATTTACAGTGTTGTGTGAATAATATATAACGCATTGCATATAATGGCAACTCAACTTCAGCAATCACTTGATTGCTGATTTATTAACTTGGAAGATTCCCCGGCTCTGATATATTGCAGAACTCTGAGATTTGAGTGCTGCGGCGAACCATTTTTTCCCCTCGTCTATTAATCCGTGAATTCTTTTTAGGATTTTTTTTATTCGGCACAAATGCTCCTCGCGAATTTTTCACTCTCTACGTATTCCACCAACAACCTATAACAAAAACAATCCAATTTAAAACTACGTAAATAGAGAGAACGCCAGCAGATTCTCACATTTGGAGGCAGTAATGATTTTTACATTTTGTTTATAAATGAACTCAAATTGAGTGTGAACAATTACCTTTAGCTTTCCGTGGGTCTTTGGTTTGTTTGCAGTTTCAGGAATGTTTGAGGGAGTTTCCCCACACACATTCACTTGTGGACTCCAGGCAGAAATGATTCCATTTCTGTGGTCATGTCAAGGTCACGGTGACCTCACAAACCCAGTTTTTGGCCATAGTATAATATGCAAATGAAGACAAAATCCCCTCGATATATTTTAATGAATTGCTTGAGAACCCTCATTACATATACTATACGAGTCAGGACACGCATAGATGTTAACGCACAGGCTCCAATAGTCACACTTGCATTACCAGCATGTAAAAATGTATCGTATCTGTTGGGAATACCCCTAGATGAAACTGGCATAAACCGGTTGGACTAAAGGGGAGCTGGCTAAAGCTTTCACATAGTTGCTCTTCTGTAAAGAGCTCTTCAGAGGGAACCAGATCTGACTCATCCTGGTATTCTAAGTGCAATAGTGACGCGGTTTTTACGACGAGTCACGATGATGCTGACCGTATCTTTTCAGTGAGTGGACAGAAAGGCGATAGGCCGGTATGTTGAGTCTACTGGCACGCGGTTGTGTCACTGTGGCCCAGAATGGGCGACGGGACTCCCTTCGGCACCAGCCAGGCCCATCTGCTTGTCACCTGGCCTTGGCACGCAGGAGACTGGGTAATGACAGGGAAAGAATGGCATCAGTGGGCAGAAGCTGAGAGGTAATTACTGACTGGAATCCATGCAGAAACAACACATCTGGAACCATGAGTCAAAACCTGGTGAATTATACGCTGGATTTGTGATTTATTTAAAAAAAAAAAAAATCCGTGGAGGGCCCCAGAACCGCACATCAGCCTGGAGGCTTAAAATCCTCGACTCCATATCCCCCGCTCTCTGGTCGCGATGTTCTCTCCCGGGGGGGGCACGGAGAGAAAATCAGTTGTGCTTCAGGCAGCGGGAAGGGGAGAGAAAGAGAGCACTGGCGATACGCCGAGACAATCTGCAGGGAGGATCAGTCATTGTAGCACCGTAGCTTCGGTGCTCAGTGACGGTGCTCTGGCTCACTCGTGTGTTACTCCCCGCTCCATCGACCGCTCGCACATTTCTTCTTGAACCCCCGATTTGCTGCTGATCAACGCTGGCTCTCTCAAAGTCAGGGGGAAACGATCTGCTGGAGAGTGGTATTGTCTTGGCAGATTTTAGGGCCCAACTTGACACGGTCGGCCCACTGATGGACTTTACATTGTGGGATGACCCGCAATGACTGACCAAGTGACCACCAGTTGTCTGCGTTGCTGGTGTAATTAACATTGAGCCCCCTTCTGGGAGTCCCATTAACGGACCATTCTCCTTTATGAGAAATAGACTGACCTCCTTCAGTCTCCGGACAGGGTGTCTCCGTCCGCGAGCCTGGGGGAACGGAGACGTGGGCCACATACTTTACTGAGTTTCCGTCCTGCGTGGACGATCGCTTTCACAAGCGCCATCCACTCGAGAGAAAAAAGGAGTCACCACCGTGTGGAGTCTCTCATCTACCCTCCTCTCCCTCTCGCCGCCTCAAATTAAGATTCCAGTAATTAAATTGATAAAAGTCATGCATGCCAATGTGCCGCATGGTTCCAGACCTGATTGCGTACGCCACACAGTTGCGGAGCGCTGCTGAAGTTCTACCTTTGATGTGGCATTCTTTATTATGGAAAATAATTGGATTCTCCCTCGCCTCTCTGCCCCACACATATGCACATTTTGCCCATGTTCACTCTGGGCATGCTGAGTTAATCGACCCCTGGCGAGGTGGAGCAGGCGCCGAGTCCTTGCCCCATCTTGGGGGTTTAGGAATGGATTTCGAGACGCCCGGGCAGTATGCCATGGGACGTCACTCCAACACAGGTCCGGGGTCATCCCGCCGGTTGGCGCGGCGTCTGCCAGGGAGTGGGAGCGCTGAGACTTGGGGAAGCGGCGGCAAGGCCAACCAGGGCTCCATTGCTCTACCGCCGTATCAGCATAAGAAAGAGCAGCCCGGCCCACAGGCAGCTGGCTTCTCTCCACACTCGGCGAAAGGGCTGATAATCAGTAGAAAGAGACCCCTGATGATTACTCTGCCTCTGCCTCAGACTGCTGCTAACTGCTTCTCTGCTCACGCTTCAGTATGTCAAACTAGTATTCAGATCTTCTACCCCCCTTCACTCCAGCGGGCGCCAGAGAAGGGCCTATAATGTCCATCAGTGTCAGCTCTCTTTGCATCAGGGGGGAAAATGGGAATTTAATTTCCGCTGGAACCGAATGAGGGGAATTTTTGATTCACCTCCATATGTCGCCCTGTATCACGTGTGGACAGTGTGCGAGTGTCCTCCAGGACCTGCTAGTCTCGTGGTGCCGCCTCTGCCTCGCGGGCCTCCGTCGCGCTGCGACTGACACGAACCCAGAACCGGACCTATTTCGGGGGCCCTATTTTAGGAGTTTCTTGGCAGCAGAAGCATTATGGTCTGAAGCAGATTGTGCCTCCCCCCCAACAAAGGGGCCGCCAGAGTGAATAATGCGCTTGGCGCCCAACTGATGAGTCATCGAAAGAACCAGAAACATCAGCTATCTTACTTTACCGACGGCACTTAGCTCAGCACTCACTTCGCAGCACAGGTCAACACCACCCAGGCTGCTTTATGTACGGTACGTTTCAAGCGACCAAATATAAAGCTTATTATGCCGTACCCATCAGCGTGACTGCAAACATTCTACTTTGTCCTTTGTGTTCGTTTAAAGTCCAACAATGGTTGTTTTTATTCATGGAAAACCTTGTATTCCTTCAAATAAATACACGTTTCTGACCGTTTTCCAAGTGGTCAACACAATACATTTGACAAAATCTATTTTGTCATGTGGACTGACATTAGAATTACAATGTGCCAACCTATCCGCTGGATTTTCAAAGCCAGCCTCAGGGTTGAGTTGAACAGATTCATGAATTGAACATCATCACAACGTCACCAGGTTTATGGGACAACTTTAACCAATATGAATAACATTGCATTTTCAAAGATCAGACAGGAAACCAGCTTTCCTTTTTTCTTTTTTTGCTGAATATTTAGCACAGTGGTGACATCCACATCCACAACAGCAGCACATAGCAATGAATGTAATAATTAGAAGCACTTGTTGATACGTAATGTTTGCCTGAGTCTGTCGCCCGCTGGCGATGCTTGTTACAAAGGCTGATGGAGGTCGTAGAGGGCCAGTGCAGGCCATTGTTATGAATATATTATGATATACTCAGACTATAAACTGGCAATTACTTAGGCTTATGCTGTAATTATTTAGAGAAGGCATTGTTATTCAGAATAGAGGAGTATCTCTGTTGAAGTCAGCCGACAGTAACTGTTGCCAACGCTATATATACACGAGTGTATAGCAGAACTTATTAACTCTTTTAAGCACATAAGCCTGCTCTGTATTCTGTAGCTTAAGTGGGCTCAGCCATGGTCCGTTCATATTTTACGTGGCTCAGCTCACTGCGACTGTGGCTTCTCTCTTGAGTGCAGTTCACAAAGTTAATGGAAACACACTGAAGCTCGGCCCCTTGTTCTTCTTCTGTCGTGCAGGTATATCCAAGGCGCGTCATCTCCAAAAGACATGGTCATCATCGTGGATGTGTGAGTATGCCGCTGTCCCTCCTCTCCCGAGGTTTTTTTTTTTTTTCCTCTGGCCGGAGTGAGCGTCTCCTTCAAGGGGCACCAGTGCCACCTGTTGGTCTGAGGCAGGCCTAAAGTTGGTGCGAGACCAACGCCGCTCCACCACTTAAAGTCTAAAACACAAAATGGCTTTGTAAAAGGGGGACGCGAGCAGAAAAAAATCTGATGTAACTGCAGCCCCCCCCACCCCACCCAAGAGCTTTTTTCGCGTCTGTCCTGCAGGAGCGGAAGTGTCAGCGGCCTCACTCTGAAACTCATGAAAACCTCAGTGCTGGAGATGCTGGAAACCCTGTCGGACGACGACTACGTGAACGTGGCCAGGGTAAGTTCTGGTTTCTTCGTGGGCGATTTGCCACTACTCACACAAAATCAGCGCTGAAAATCAGCGAGGCCACACAAATATTTGCTGCGCTTGTTGAGCAGGTGGCAAGCGTGCGGCCATTCATTGTGCTCACGTCGCTCCCAGTTGGACGCTCGCTGTAGAAAAACATTGCACTCCCCTCATTCCAGCGTGTGTTTGCTCTCCCTGCATCACCGATGTCCATGTGGGATCGTGCCCGCCTGCCTCTTTCACTCTCCGCTGATTACCGAGCTTTCTATTAGGACTGATGTTTTGGGGGGATATTAACGTGATCCTATATTGCAGGACAGATAACACGCAGACACGGCCGCATTGGTGCGGTGGCTCTGTTCGAAGACTTCCTTCGGTAATCCTTCATAATCCATTGCTCTTAGCCACTGTGTGCCTTCAAATCCCAGCTCGAAGAGTAATAAATGAGAATGGTAATCTGGGTGGGAACGCATCTGATTTTCACCCCCTATAAAAGAAAGTGAGGGCTTAGGAAAGCTCGGTGTGAAATATTTGCAAACACAGAAGCTTATAAGAAAAAAGAAATAAATAAAAATGAACTGAAAATAATCACCAGACACCATAACTTGTGCGCGTTTGCTTCGGTGCACCTTCTTTTTGACAGACTGCGGCCTCACGCCCGTAACGGCAGAGTGAGTTATAATGATACGCAATTTATCTCCCATGCCTCTTTTAATTCGTATTAAATATAGATATCAGGCTTAACCCAACTGGTTATTACTACTGCTTCTGTATATCGCAACCTATTATGATACGAGAGATCAGAACAGTCTGCATTACATTATTTTGTCTATGTACACAATAACACAATAAACAAGGGATATGTGGGATATTATGAAGAAAAACTAAATATACACACAAATTACAAATGTGTCCGGCGGTCCAAAAGACCTGTATGAGTATTTGCACAATACAGCGTTTTGGGTCGTGAAGCAGTTTATACTATCTTTATGCTATTACTATCTGAATCTATTCTTGCCTGGCAGAAGATAATGGTCAAATATTTCCGTTGTTGATGGCATGCAGAGAGAAACTGCTCCTTTGTCTGATATTGCAGGGGGGAGGTGCTGGAGCCGATTGTGACCGGGGTGCGAGAAATCTGCTGTGATTGACGAGATGTGATGGTTCCATTGATTGAATATGTGAAACGAGCCGTCGAGCACGTCAGCTTTTCCGATCACATCGTGCTTTGCGCGGGTCGGCACTGAAAATGTCAGTAGATTTGGAGGTTGACCTTCAAAAGGAAGCTACAATTGAAACCTGCCATTGAGCACCTCGCCGCTTAAACTGTAGGCACGCATAGAATTAGCACACACGCCAACAACGCACGCAAACACACACACACACACACAGAGACTCACTTTTTAGGCTAATTGGGTGGATGAGAGGAGACAGGTGATATTACCTTGGCTGGGTTTCTGTTCAGTGGCGTTTCAGGTGCAGCTGGTCCCTGTGGGGAAAGTTGTAATTACCAGTGTTTACTGCCATCCGGAGAGTGGCAATGGATCTTGCATCTGCACACGCCCACGGTCTCCTCCGACACACGCGCGTGATGTGAACAAACGAGCGTCTTGTAAATCTGGATGAGTTTTTCCCGTGGAAAAAGTGCGCGGTGAGCTCACCTGTGTCTTTGTATTCCCCCGTCTAGTTCAACGAGAAGGCCGATGCCGTTGTCCCTTGCTTCAGGACTCTGGTCCAAGCCAACGTTCGCAACAAGAAGATCTTCAAGGAGGCCGTCATGCACATGCAAGCGAAAGGAACCACAGATTACAAGTCTGGCTTCACGTTCGCCTTCGAGCAGCTTCTTAATGTGAGTGCCGGTGGGGGCCATCCAGGGCCGGACAATGCGAGGGTGGCTGATGTTGGTCTGTGGCCGGTGAATTTGTGCATTTCTGAAAAGTCCAAGATGACGTGGCAGAACTCTGTGCTCTCTGCCGCAAATAAGGCCTGATCCACGTATTGAAACTGAATTTACAGTGGAAGAAAAAAAGCAATGCCGACTGTCATTGTTCAGAGTTCATTTAGAGCAGCCAGCGCGGCGGCGAGGTCCGTGAGCCGCGGCGGGCTGGCCACGTGCGCGCAGCACAGGTGCGGCCTCAGCTCCGTATGCCGCTGTGTATTTTAGGAGGCTGCCACCCTAATGGGCTCTGATGGGATGATTGATGAGCACCGCCCAGAGGAGATCGGCCACAGACACTTTATATTCCGCCGGTGGGGTTGGAGGCGTCGAGCCAAGTGCCGGCAGCACCCCTTCCACTTCCCTTTGCCAGCAGATTGGCAAATTAAAAAACAAAAAAGGCCCCTCTAATCGCTGTCTGTGGCCGTGATATGTTGCAGAAGCGCAATAAAAAAAAAAAAAAAAATTGTAGCCATATTATTTATCTTTATTAGAATCTTGTCAGATCGGCCTGCCGCTGGCCTGCATATCAATGGTAGCTGCTGTGCGCGCAGGCAGGGGTGGGTGGGGTTGTGAAAGCTGATTGCCGTACGCCGCCGCCTGGCTATGAGCGTAGAGTGTTGACACGCCGGGGCAAGTGTAACACAATCAAATTTAACGTCGGAATAATATTGTGCGGTGTACTTCAAATGAAATTCTAAAAGGATAATGATGAAATTATAGTGTGAGGTAGCGCGTGACTACGAAGTGGGTGATACGTAAATGTAAATGAAAAGCCACGCTAAGAGTGGATTAGACGGATCCGTTGCACAAAAAAGTAGATTGAAATCATTTGCATTTATGTCGGCATGTGACTTTAATAGAAACGTTGTAGATATTTTAAATATATGAGCTATAATTAGAGTGCTATCATGTTAGACTTTATTTATATTTAATTGTAACTACACTCAAAAGCCATTTCGTGGCCCAGTGGTTGAGGTACACTGTTGCCTCGTTCCAAAAAGGGAAACATGTTGTCCCCTGTGTCGGTGTCCCTCTGCAGTTTAGGCTAATTGGAGACTCTAAATTGCCTGGATATGTGCATAAAATGATCATTTGTCCCAATATGTCAGCCCAGGGCGTGACTGGCTGACTGCCGTACCCGTCCTATCCCCCAGTATCAACTGGCATCGGTTCCCGCCCCTTCAACAACCTCAAAGGACCGTTTGTCATACATGTTTTATATTGTGCAAACTTCCCTTTTGTTTTGACGTAGTTATAACAGTGCCAACCTGTTTGAAATATTCCTGCCAGATCACTTTCGCGTTCTATTCCCACATTTTCCCCCTAACCTGTCTCCCTCCCTTGCTCTTCCCCCCTCTCTCTTCTCTCTCTCTCTCTCTCTCTCTCTCTCTCTCTCTCTCTCTCTCTCTCTCTCTCTCTCTCTCTCTCCGTGTGCCACAGGAGAGCAGCGCCCCGCGGGCCAACTGCAATAAGATGATAATGATGTTTACAGATGGCGGGGAGGATCGTGCCCAGGAAATCTTTGAGAAGTACAACTGGCCCAACAAAACGGTGAGTCTGTCCCCGCACCGCTCTTATCTGTTCTTCTGCTTGCGAGAGATCGTGCACGTCCAGAGACCGTCTTGGAGGGCCCATTGCCCCCCTCCACGTCTCCCACCCTTTTTTCGGCTGACGTTGTCTCATTATTGCACCGGCCGTCGTGTTGGGCTGTCAGACGTGTGCCAAATACCCCAATCTGTGCATATAACGCCTTCCATTTTGGCACTCTCTCTCTGTCTCTCTGTCTCTCTGTCTCTGTCTCTCTCTCTCTCTCTCTCTCTCTCTCTCTCTCTCTCTCTCTCTCTCTCTCTCTCTCTCTC
>JAFBJU010000612.1:642301-681673 GCA_016785305.1 Colistium nudipinnis
CTCTCTCTCTCTCTCTCTCTCTCTCTCTCTCTCTCTCTCTCTGTGTGTTCGCTGTTTTGCTGCTGGTGTTAACAGCTCTGACCTGCTGACTAATTAGCCACTTTGTCATCAGAGCCTATAAAATTACAGCCAAAAGAGACCGAGTTTGTGTCTCGTGTTCCTGTCTTGATGTCACTACCACCCCCCCCACCCCACCCCGTCCTTTCCCCCATTTTCTAACAGCACCACCAATATTTATTCTGCTGATATCCATTACTATTGAGTTCCCTCATGACGGCTGCTGTCACATAGGAATAATCTGCCGTTTGACAACTCTCTCACTGCCGTCTTGAGATGGAGGCGGCAGTGCGAGTCGACTGGGATTCATCGAATCATAGTCAAGATTTGGGTATCGTCGTGGTGGTCACGCGACAACGCAGTTATTGCCTGGCCTGCGTTGGTGAGGCATAGCCTTGCTTCAGAGTCCGCAGGAAGGTCGTTCTTTGATCTTATCCGTGTTATCCTAAGGTGTCCTCGAATCGAGTGTCTCTTTTTCTCCATCCAGGTCCGTGTGTTCACCTTCTCCGTTGGCCAACATAATTATGACGTCACCCCTTTGCAGTGGATAGCTTGTGCCAATAAAGGTAAGAGGATAAAAAGGTTTCTACTGACGCCCGTTCACATGTAAAGTATATCGGAGAGATAAAAAAAAAAAGAGGTTGTAAAGTGATGTTATAGGTGGGTGCATTTTTCCATACTGCTTAGTATTATTGGTGTTCTCGAAACAATTTAATGGCCCTATGCAGATGGTGGTTAATTGAATGTATTTGCAGAGGATTCTTGTGACAGGCATGGTATATTTATCATCCACCTGTTTCGTTTCCCTATCTTAAGTCTGAATTTCCGATGCTACGCTCTGTAAACAACCCCTTCAATGCACTTCTTCACTTTTTATGGATGCCATTACAATGGTTGTGCTTATGGGTGTGACACGAATCCCCGTCATTTCTTTTTTAACAAATGAAATAAAGTTAAAAACAAATATTTAAAGCCACCAGCATCATTACAAACGTATCGTCGCACAGACCCGTCTCGGTGTCTGGCTCGGTGCGTTTGATCCGTTATTTCCTCCTCTAAAGCCACTACAGTAGCCTAAAATAACCAACAAGCAGGCAGACGGCCGGCTGATCCACAGTCTGACAACTCGTGTGACTCAGAACTTCCTGTTCACCTTGCATGGTCTGCGTGAATCTCACCTTGACTCGGCTCGTTTTAGCTGGGCGCAAGTCCGATTGTTGTTGCTGTGCCCAGATTTGAGCGCAGTTATTTTTGAATCCCTCACCCACGTCCCTTCCGCTCTTTTGTTTGCTTTGATTTAATATTGTTCCTGGCTGTCCCAGTTTATCTGACGCTGTTCCTTCATGGGGCCTTAACGCCCGCCTGCATGAAGCCTGCTGCTGCTGCTGCTGCTGCTGCTGCTGCTGAGCTTGTTGCCACTGGAGCCAAGTGCTTCGGAAGTGTCTCCCCAGAAGTTGTTATTAATTAGCAGGAGGAATCTGGGAGCAGGATGATTAGCGAGCCATCTCCCCGTCAGGCTGGGGAAAGTCCAGGATTACGCCTCTGTGGCAACATGCTCGCCGCTGTTCACGACTGCCGTGATTAGCAGGGCTCTAAAGTCTATGCCAGTAGAGGACAATAGTGTTGACACAACAGCCTCCATGGAGTTGTCCTCTAATATCTTCCGTACTTACTACTCTTTGGTATCTCAGTCCAACAGAGGCAGCTCTCTGACACTTCAGCAGGCCCTAACCCTTCACCCATGGCATGCATATTTGACAAAACACCAGGAGGACACACACAGACTCAGGCACGCACACTCATACACACAACTAGGCCACTTGGAGATGCAAGCTGTTGTCTCACTTGAGCTGCAAGCCCATCTTAAGCGGAAAGTAACCTCTCGTTGACTCTGTGGACGATGAAGCCATTTTTCCATGCTCTCAAATGGTGTAACAAAATCCATAACAGAGAGCAGAGTTATTTTCAAAAGAAAGTAATAAGAAATGGTGAAAAAAGAGGACGCAGCAAATGTGATCTACTGCATTGGTGATCCTAATTCTTCCACAAAAGTAGTGCCTTTAATCCAAAGCTGGGGGAAAATTGCATAAACTCAAGGTAGCCCTTCGCAATGGAAGTAAAGTCCTCAAACCTATCAATTACACCGTGAAATTAGTTACTCAAGTTCACTGGCTGAACTTTGGACAGTTCATTTATTGTATTGAGCAAGTCAAAGTGAGCAGTGTGCTAGAAAGAATAATTTGCATACTCATTATTGACACAGCATATCATATGATGATTATGCAGGCTGCACTAATACACAACTTATAGCTCACCCACATCCAGTTAGACAAGATTCATGTGATCAACATTGTTCAACAAATTCAACATTGGAGGAAGTCTGACTCCTAATAGAATAGTGCTGAGGCCTTATGTAAATGAGAGCCATAAAAGAAAAAAAGGTTATTGATTAAAAATCATAATTGCCCCTCACGCAGCAGACGATCAGCGCAGACGAGATCCACGTTACGACCCAACTCTTTAGTTCACCCATTTCTTTTCCTCTCCTCGCCTCTCGTCGAGCTTTGCCCCACAATCACAGATACCCCCTCTGCGGCTCACAGCCAAGAACTGCTGTGAGATGCGAAAACGTGCGTGCGTGCGTCTAACGCCTGCATGCCTCGCATGTGCAAATGAATGAGACAGAGAAGGCAGATCTCGACAGTGCATAATGTATCAGAATAATGAGAGTCATCTTTGCTTTTTAACATTCCGGGGATGCTGTCCCCATTTCACGGCTCTTTGTATAAACACTCACGGCTTTAATAACTTGGGGAGCGGCGCGGTTATTGACCCGGCCGGTCACTCTCCTCCATTCCTAATCAGCTGCAGCGGTGCCTGGGGCTACGGCAGCCTCCGCATTTACATCCCCGCAGCACAGCCCCCAGCGCGGGGGAGGTCAACGGCCACAATCTACCTACCTGGGCCGTGTGGCTCAACATCGTGCGACGGAAATGGCCGTGCGTTCCATGTAGCTAATAGCATTGTGGAGATGCGCCTGCAGTCTGGAGATGGATCACCGGTGTACTCGCTGTGACTGTTGTAAATGTAAATCTCTGAGACAGAACACGGCGCGGGCGCGCACCACCAGGCCGACCGGACGGGAGCTTCCTGTTGGTGGTCTATTGATTCCCTTCTCTTAATCTTCAGGTTACTACTTTGAAATTCCATCGATCGGAGCCATCCGGATCAACACCCAGGTAAGATGTGCGTGTGCGTGTGTGGCCTGGGCGCTGAATGTTAGGGGAATCTTCTCGGGGGCAGTTTCGCCAGGGGAATGTACAGATCTCTTTGTCTCACTCTGTCTCTGTCTTTCGTTATTTTTCGTCTTGTCCATCAGACACACGCGGGCACACACACACACACACACACACACACTGATTTCTCACACACCCCCTGCGCACTCACTGGAGGCACCAGGAGGCCCTTGGGATAACCTCATTCCAGCTGTAGAAATTGACTCAGTTGCTGGAAGGTGGGGGAGCTACTTCACCCCCCCCCCCCCCCCCCCCCCCCCCCCCCCCCCCCCCAAGGTGGGGGAGCTACTTCCCCCCCCCCCCCTCCCCTTCCCTTCCCTCCCCTCCCCACCCAACGCACCCCCGGCCCCGGTGAGCAATCAGGCCCCAGAATAGACTGTCAGCTGTTCCATTAACTCTGGCATATTTATATTCTGAGAACTGCCACTTACTCTAATAGGTTTTCTTAAGGTGGGTGACTACAGCTCTCTGTATAGGAAGAGGAGACACATCGGGGTCCTTTACTCTATTTAACTACGCTCAGCCCCTCAAGCTCACACCCTCATCCCCAAGGCACACTTGACAAAGGTGACGACATTCAAAATAATGAATGGAATTCAGATGGAAAAAAATATATATATATATTAATAATACTGTCCTGAGTCATGCAATTATGCAGGAAGAATGGAATAGTTTTGCAAGATTCCCCCTTTACTGAAATGTTATTTCTTTGTGATTTATTTCATCCACTATGGCTTCTTTGTGTAACATCGCCGTAGAGCAACAATAACAGTCATTAGTTGGGATGTTTTGTCCTTACAGGGAACGCGGTAATGAGTTTACTCTTTGCAGTCAGGGCTGTTACACCTCCCCGGGAGACAATAGCATTTAATCAACACGCAGGGATGCTGCCGGGGTCTGTATGGCTCTGGCTCCTTTGGACCACACATCTCAAGTCGCTGACTTTTATGTTTCCTAGATTGTTCCAGCCAGGCGTAAAATTTCCCCTATATCCCGTGAAAAGGTCTGGCTGTCATTGTCCTGATGGAATATCTCCCTGTGGCGCGTTAAACCGGACTTTTATTGAGCTAATAATAGAATAGGTTACGCCTGTCAGCACCTCACTGTTCAGGGGATGAAAAACAAAACGGTCAAAAGCATAATACTGAATTCGCTGCGTGCCTATACATGGCGCCCCTTTTGTGTACTGAGGACAGATGCATAAACGGGGGTGGCGAGGGTCAGGAATGTGCGATTACGTTTTCCTATTCACCGCAAAATGGATGTCATCATGTAAGAGCGGCTAATGTTTTTTTTAAATTAACATATCGCCTCAGTAGAGCTCTGGTTTTTAGCTGATCTGTTTTTATATTTGAATATATTTACAATATTATAGACATTTGGCGTTTAGCTATATACATAATATATAAATATATAACGGTTGAATAGGAGGCTGAGGATTAATCAGTGGCTTTTTAAAATGTTATCACACTTTATTTAGGGGACAATTTTGTCTGTCTGGGGAAATGATTGCATTGTTATTGCAACAACAAGACACCGAAGACCCACAGGGCTGTCACCCTGTGCCTTTCTCCATTTTGCATGTCACAAGGTCACTCACCCAATTATTTTAGCAATTGCTCATCATCTACAGAATGATCGATCGACGACAACTAATTGATTGTTTACCAAAAAGGCCTATTAGTTGTCGGATGAGGTGGTTCCACAGAACAATATTGAACATGATGCATCACTTGTAGACGTAACCCCCTCACCTCTATTCACCGGGCGCTGCGGGACATTCTCACAGTGCCAGCGTTGACAGTTGAGCCTCTGGGAGAATGGCCTGTTTGCACATCAGGCCACTGACACCCTTAATGTGTTTTTAATAGCTCCTTCATAATAATGAAAAACTGCCTTGAGTGGCTCAGCACTGGAGGCTTTATGGCTGGGCAGGAGCGGGAAGCTGCTGGTGGACCACTGCTTTATGTGGTGACAGAGGGGAGGCCAGTCAGGGTCTTACAGTTTTACGACGGGAGGACGCGGGGTGGATTTTTTCCGGCCGCACGCCTTAAACATCTCTACATGACAAGCCTGTTTGATCACGCGTGTTTATTGTGTGTCGTCGCACCAATGCGTGCGTGTGCTTGCCATCGCAGGAGTACCTGGATGTCCTGGGTCGTCCCATGGTGCTGGCTGGGCCTAAAGCCAAGCAGGTGCAGTGGACAAACGTCTACCAGGACGCTCTGGTGAGGGACAAAATATACTAACAAAAATACACATTTATTTGAGCAACACAGTCGTGCAGCTCAGACTCCCCAAATATTTCCTCTGCATACTAATGCAACTCTCTCATTCACAGTTGTATTATTTACTTCCAGTTGATTTATTTTCAGCTTCTTGTGTTTATTGCTTTGGGTGTCTACATATGATTACAAACAAATGTTTTCTTAGGGTTTGGGCCTTGTCATCACTGGAACCATGCCAGTATTCAACCTCACTGCTGATACCGTGAGCTCTCAGGTGAACACAACACTCAGCCACACTACGAACGCACACGGTATGACTTGCGCCCCGGCGTATGTGTTGCATTCAAGGCCCTCTGCCTCTGTTATTATTCTGCCTAGTGTTTTTACCGTCAAACTTTGATTGTCTACACATGACAAAGCTATTCAAGCCCAGGCGGGCCCTGGCCTAGCTGGAGGGCTTCGCGTTTTCGTTCAGCCTCTATTATTTCGTGCGGTCGACCGTCATCAGTCATTTTGCCACGGCAGCGCTCCAGATGCCGCACCTCGAGGCAACACCTCCCCCCTGAGGTGACGTCCGTCACCACAGCCACCCATGTGCGGGAGAGCACCGGCGCATCCGGCTCATTCAGTGTCCATGACCGACGTATTTACTCTGAGCTTATCAAGCTGGCTTCAAGCAGCGACGCCGACAGGCTCTGTTTGAGATTGTCAAAATGCGGACTGATCAGATTGCCCACAAAGCGATGATAAGTCAAGAGACGGCGCAGAGATGTCCTAAGCGGCCCCCGCTGCCCAGAGTGCGACTGTCAGGGTTGTGCTTTAACGACAAAAAAAAGAAAGCTTTGTGTTTTTTCTCTCGCACAGAACCAGCTCATCCTGGGAGTTATGGGAGTAGATATCGCGATCAACGAAATCAAAAAGAAGACTCCGACGTACAGAGTGAGCGCGCCGTGCCGCCAGCATCGCCTTGACATCATCCACATGTATACCATATTGATGATTTTAAGCCCCTTTTGTCATTCTTCCTGTGCAGCTCGGGGCCAATGGTTACACCTATGCCATCGACCCAAATGGCTACGTACTGCTGCATCCCAACCTGCGACCCAAGGTCGGTCCCGCTATTAACCCGGCCGGCAGTCGAACGGGTCCTCGGACCGAATTTCCACATTAGTCCGAATGACCGATGTTAACCTCCCACCTCCATCTCTCGCTTCTTGTCCTCGCCCTCGGTTCAGATCATTAACTTCAGGGAGCCTGTCACTCTGGACTTTTTGGATGCAGAGCTGGAAGACAGCAACAAGGAGGAGGTAAAGCAACATTTTGCAAATCATTATCAGGAGATAATGTCATATGAAGGTTTCACTCAATATTTAAATGTTGCCACCTGTTTTTCCTTTCTCGTGTATTTGGATGTATTTGTACACATTCTCGCGCTTCATTGTCTCTCTCTCTCGCGCGCTGGCTTTTTAGATACGACGACAGATGATTGATGGCAAATCAGGGCAAAGGAAAATCAAGACGCTCATTAAGTCAGTTGATGAGGCAAGTCATCCATATGAGACTCAATCAAAATCCTGAGTTGCGCCTTCCTAGAATGGCGTTGCAATGAATCTGAATCACTGCGTATGCTCCGGGTCCGTTGTTTGACCCACGTTGCCAGAGGATGCGACACTCTTACTTATCCGATTGTCTGTGCGGTTGCCAACAGAAGTACATTGATGAGGCCATGCGGACCTACACCTGGACGGCCGTGGAGGGTACCGATTACAGGTAGGTTTCCAATCAAACATCATCACCTGACCGCCACCGTCGCTCACTGTGGGATCTGTTGGTTTTCCTCTCTATAAATCCCGCAAGGTCACGGGCCACATTTTGAAGTCCCTTGAGAAAGTTGTCTGTTGCGATTTGGCGCCGTACCAATGCAAATTGAATTGAATTGAATGGAGCTCCGACAAAAAAGATTGTGCAACATGGGCCAGTGAGTGAAGTCCAAATGCTGGTACCTTTATTTATCTATTTTCAACCTCAAGTCTGAGATTTGCAAATGTTACTCATCTACCAGCAGTGTTTGTTTACTCTAGCTGTCCCTATCACGCATTTGGAATAGACTCAAACTATTGCGGATTAAATGCCTGTGTGCCTTCTGTGAGCGTGAAACAATTCATCGGAATCACCCATATTAGAAAGACATTTTTCTGCTCCCATTAAAATTCCCCACAATACTCTAAGCACAAATTATTTGCCGTGTTTAGACTCAGACCCGGTTGAACATTCGAGTTTGCATCGTAATGACATTCCCTCCAGAAAACACTTGGCAAATTATAGTGTATAATATTCAGTAGTCCCGACAAATGCCTGATATCCGTTTTTTTTATTTTTTTTTATTGCCTCTGCTGGCAAAATGCCTAATCCTGGCGGAATCCATATGAGGCTATTTTCTTCACAGTTCTATTAATAGGATCATTCCTGGGTATGAAAGTCGTAGGCTCGAACAAATATAAGCCATGTCACACATTCAAAACGGTGAAATTTAGGGCAGAACGTTCTTTTGAAAGAATGTAATAGTGGTGACATTGGATGTTTTAAATTATCTTTATATAATAGATATTTTAAATAAAGCTGTGGCCCGGTCTGAACACGATACTGTCGCGGCCCAATTTTCTCTCTGTTCAAATGAATCCCCCTATTGGGTCATATTTTAGCTTAGCTCCACAGACTAAGAGAAGTGTTTCTCTTTGATTTCTGTCGTAGAAAACAAAGTATTGGGTTATATAATGTAAGACTCAAAGCTGCTCTAATTGGTATTTTAGTATTGGCAATGGAACGAATGCCAAGGGTGTAAGGTGTTACTCATAGTCCCCAACAGCCGACTGTTATGTATATATGGGATATAATATATATATAAAATCAGTGTTTGCTATGATGTTTAGCTTATGAAGACTTGATCCTTTATTCCATTCCAGCGCTTCCTTTTAGATGTGGCTTGTCTTCATGTCACAATCAACCATGTTTCTCTAAAAAATAAAGCACGTTTGACGTGGTACAGGGGAGCCTCGCTCCGCACCTCGTCGCCTCACGCATGAGCTCCGAGGTGCCGGCCCTTCCCAATGACGGCGTGCCGCCGCCGAGGACCTGCCGGATGCCGCGTCCTTACATTCCGCTTCTTAGACTCTTCGCGGTCCTCCTGAATGGGGACCTCGAGTATCCGACGTGCGTTAAATCTGTCGCTGACTCTTTCTGCATCTGCCTCAAAACCTCAGTCTAGGTCTGGTACTGCCCACATACAGTGAGAACCACATCAAGGCCAACCTGAGTGACCAGATCCTCCAGGTGCAGTGTAAGTACCCGCGAGGAGCTGGCGTCCTCTCTTTTGTTTGCTTTCTCTCTCTCTCTCTCTCTCTCGTTCTCTCCGCTCTATTCTCCTCTCTTTTCCCCAAATATGACCCCACACCCCTACTCGGTCCTTTCCTCGGGGTCTCCGACATCATGGTAGGGAGTGTCTGCCCGCTCCCTCTCTCTACGCTCTCTGATAGGCAGGATCTTTCCTGAGTACCCCCCCTCCCCCCGACTCCTCTACTGCCCCCACCCCCCCTCCCGTTCCCTCTTGTCTTCATGCCGTGCCGTAAAAATGGTGATGTTTTTTCTTCACACTGGCTGAAGAAAAAAAAAAAAAAAAAAAAAAAATACTGAACGGACAGAAAGGTGAAAGCTGTGGTTTTACTGTGTTACTCAGGTGAAAATAATGGTGACCTTTGTGCTATTATTTTTTTTGCCAAATGCTCTCGCCTCTTCTCCACCAAGTAATGATTCTGAAGCGACTGTGTTCAAAGTATTTGATGTTCTGGAAAGCTGTGAAAACATGCATGCTTTTCACTCCTTAGGATGTGTTTCTTTCTCTTCTGTGATGATTATTATTTGTTCTTATCATTTTTTCTTCTTTTTTTTTTTTTTCTTCTTTCTGTTGGATTGTGTGCGCGATGTTTCTCAGCTTTGGAATCATTCAGTAGATAAACTCCCACACGGCCCGGGATAAGGGCTTATCCAGTGTGGGAGTTTGGGTTTTTTGTGGGTCTGAATGGAGACACTTGTTGTCTCTCTCATTCTTTGTCCAGACCTTGTTGCTCCCCTCTTTTCCTAGTTGATTTTTTTTTATTTTTTTTGTTCCATTTTTGTTCCAGCGTGGTTATTTCTCACTTCTTCCGTTTTTTTTTGTCTTTACTGTGTTCCTTTTACTGGATTTTCCAGCTCTTTTCTTTCTTCCATCGTTTTTTTCGTTTTCTCGTTTGCTCTTGCAAATAAGATGTTTGCTCTTCATTTCTTTCTTTTTTTTTTCCTCTCTTGTCTCGTTTGACTTAAATTGGTTTCTTTCTTTCAAGAAAACAATATTTTTATTCAAACAGTAATTGAATAAAATATTGTCTGTGATCCCCCCTTCCCACCCGATCCCCTGTTTCTTTTCTTGCTCACTCCTTCTCTGATGGATCCACACAGTGCCATACACCAAGGGCAAGTATACTCCATATTGGTCCACGTTCTCTACCTTTACTACCTACTCCCCACCGCTGCCTCCTCCCTCCCACACCTCTTCCTGCTGCCCTCCCTCCTTCCCCCACCTGTCCCAGCCTGCTTGTCTCTGTTCCTGCCCGTCTTGCCTTCGGGACCCTCTTCCTCCCTTTTTTTTTCCCCCTCTCTCCCCCCTCTCCCTTACTCTTCCCTCTTTTTTTCCCCCTCCTCCCCTTTCTCTTCACCCTCTCGCTGCAGCTCAGATCCCACATCTCTCACGATGGCTCCTCCAGTCCCCCAACCTCACCCTCCTCCCCACATATATGCCGCTCCAGAAACAAACAAAATAAACAAACACCTGCTGCACCCAAGGAAGACAGATTTTCACGTTGTGTTTTCAAACATGTCCTTTGTCCACCCCCTCCTAATTCTTCCCTTTCTGTGGATAGTTCCAAATGGGTTGTGTCTGCCTTCTCTCTCTCCTTCTTTCTCTCTGTCTTTCTTCTCATGTTCTTTGACCATAATTCTCTCTTTCTCTCACCTTCTTTTTCTCTCTTGCTTTGTCGTCTCTGTCAATCTTGCCTGTCTCCCTCTCTCTCTCTTTCTGTCTTTTTCTTACCGCGGCAATAGGTCATAATCGTATTTACTAATTCCTCGGAATAGAGCTCAAGCATATAGAACACTCAAAAGAAATCCATTTTTTACTACTATGGAAAGGAGCACACACCAGTCTTAGTTATTATATATATTTTTGTTTATATTTTCAACACCTTAGTTACAATTAACACCTCAAGACAGCTATACTACGAACCTACTGCTAATCAGGATTTTTTTTTTTTTTTTTTGGAGGGATTTAACGAAACATTCATTGTTCTTTCTTTCAAAAGAAACCCTTTTTTGGATGGATTTTTCTATGTAGTAGATCATCTCTAACTGGAGGTGTCGCAGCCAGCAGAGTGACCCTACAGAGCCGAGCTCTGCCCACCCCGGTCCTCCCATGTTGTCAGGTGTCAGGGTGCCGCTCCCGGCGCCGCGCCCAACTCCTGTGTCGTCCCTCTGTACTCCCCGTCTCCATCAGCTTGTCTCCCTCTCCCTCCTCACCCCTCAGACCACCGGGGGCACGGCCCAACGCGTCCTCTGTAAAACAGACCCCAGGAACATGCACGGCATTGTGGGCGGAAAACTACCTGGGCACTCTATTTTGCCTCTAAAAGTCAATAGTTCCCTCCTCTGCTCTACAGAGTCACCGGTCGGGACGCGGTGAGAGGCGAGCGACGCCGCATTCACCTGTTGAGGGGTTTTGTGTGTGTTTTGTCCGCGACGGATGGAACGAAGTTGCCCTTCCACGTGCCCTTCACAATGCAATGCATTTCCTCTGATTGTGTGTCTCTCTGAGCCCTCTCCCCTGCCGGTCTGAGGGGTGACCACCTCCATCGGGACCTTCACCCACCTCCCCCTGCAATAGTTGGCCATGTTGATGCCTGCCTGATCTGAAAGCACTCACTGCGGGGCAAACTGTCTGAGAACTCGCTTGCTGACAAGTCAGGTCTGGTAAAGTCAGTTCTCCGACATCCAAAATACGAGCTCGATTGAATCCGACTGAATCGGGAAAAAAAAAGAGTGAGCGCTTGTGAGAAAAACGGCAAAAAAAAACCCCAAAAAACAAAGCAGTCATTAATCGAGAGTCAGGTTCCATTAAAAAGGCACCATATTGGCTAACGCTAGTGTCCTCATGATACCTCAGTGTTGCTAGTAAACTCCCTTCTGCGTCCCCGCACCTCTGAAGAACAGCTGCTGTTTACCCACAACTCCCCACTGCTCCCTGCCCACTGCTCTTCCCAGATAATCTTCCCTTTTCTGTTGCAGATTTTGAATCACTGCTGCCAAACAGTTTTGAGTCCGAAGGACATGTATTCATTGCTCCCAGGTAGCCCTGTGTGTAAATGCCTGCTCTCAGTGGTGGTCATCAGTTTTTTTCCGTTCTTGTCCTCACATCTCCTGACGCACATCCTTGTCGGTTCTGTTTGCCGCTCCACGTTCGGCATTTTGTCGACCTGTCGTCTTCTTTCTTGAATGTCATTGATCGTGGCGTTGAGTGGCACCGTGTGTACATTGTTGGTTTCGTTCGTTCTATGTTTATTTACAGAAAATCGCCTTTGCATGAGGCTGCTGTGATCCGCATTAAGCCTTTAACGTTTACGGTTATCGGTTTTGTTAAGAGTAAAATAGACTTTGGACAAAAGAATGAAATCCTTCTTGCATGTGCGGTTTTCGCAAAGCTTTACATCCTCCTGCGTTGACCTCAGTTCTGAAACGCTCATAATAGACATGCTGTACATGTTGCACACAAGCACATCCAGTAATGCGTGTATGGGTTCATTCTTCTCCGCCGTTGTGTTCATTTCCAAAAGGACAAAAACGAGGCAGGGTTTCAATTCATTAAATCCCTTGTCTGTTAATCAGGGAGTACTGCAATGATCTGGAACTGTCCAACAACAACACTGAATTCCTGCTCAACTTTATTGCTCTCATGGAGAAGGTGACACCGGACTCCAAACAATGTGGGTTTGTTTTTCTTCAGCCACACCAAGTTATACATTTTTCGAACGGCAATGTTGCAATGTCCTTTATTAAATGATCAATTATGAGTGATAAAAACGTCTCTTGTCGCCACATTAAATGTGGCTATGGCTCACACTCCTGTGCAAGTTCCTAATGCGCTGCTCACGTTCAGGTGACAACTTGCTCCTTCATAACCTAATTCTGGACACTGGCATAATCAGGCAGCTGGTCGATAAAGTGTGGAAGAACAAAGACCTGAATACGTGAGTATCCAGCTCGTGAATAAACACATTTTACATTTGACTGTTGATTTAAGCTGATTTTTTTTTTTTTTTTTTTTTTTTTATCTTCCCTCCATGCCGACATGTAGATACGGTTTTCTGGCTGTGTTTGCTTCGACTGACGGAGGCATAACGAGAGTGTTCCCAAACAAGTAAGTGCGCCCCTCGTCGAGAACTGTGGTTCTGACGTTTCGCAGGTTGTTAAAAGCAGGACGTTTGTCAATTACGCATGAACGCGTCTGCGGTCTCAAATCTCAGGGCTGCAGAAACCTGGGAGGAAGACCCTGAGCCCTTCAACGCCAGCTACTACCGCCGTAGTCTTGACAACAAGGGCTACATCTTCCGAGCGCCTTATCGAACAGGTGAACAATGCTCCCGGTCATCGGTTACACGTCGCACACAGAGCGTCGCAATGTTGCGGCCCTTTGTTTCCAGAAGCGCAACCTGTCCCTGCCATGCTCGCAAACAAATAAACTCCCCGTTTGTGTTTTTCTTTCCCCCGCCTTCAGCCAGGGACGAGCTGTTGAACCCGGAAAACGACACCATAGGGGTCCTGGTCAGCACGGCTGTGGAGATTGCAATCGGAGGGAAAACCATCAAACCTGCAGGTGAGCTGGGCTCTGAAAAGGAGAAAAAAAAAGGAAGAAAAAAGACTCGTGTAATGTTTCTTGTCACGATGCGGGAAGAGGTTTGGGGTCTGTATCCATTTATTGTATTTGTAAAATCCGTTTCAGTTAATCTTCAATTTTTTCTAACTTTCCTTCCTCTCAGTGGTCGGAGTGAAACTAGACCTGGAAGCCTGGACGGATAAGTTCAAGATTCTTGCCAGTAACCACACAGACAACCGCCAAGGCTCAAATACGGTAATATGATGTAATACGTGATATGCAAAAAAAAAAAGAAAAAAAAAAAAGGCCAAACTTTTGAACAATAAAGTGTTCAAAAGAAAAACTCCTTTTTTCCCCCCCGTGGCAGTGTGGACCAAACAGAGGCTGTGAGATGGACTGCGAAGCCAACAGTGATGTAAGCATTTCTTCACGCATTTAATGAGCCCGGGTTTTTCCCCTTGCGCCTCCAGTTATCGGCCCATTTTTGCCTTTGTGCGCAGGATCTCCTGTGCTACTTAGTGGACGACGGCGGATTCCTGATCATGTCCAATCAGAAGGACGACTGGAACAAGGTGAGGCCAATGTGTCCGTTTTGACACTGACCCCGGCCCTGTCCTAAACGCGCACACCGAGCTTGAACCCCTTGTTTTTGATCCTCTACAGGTGGGAATGTTCTTCAGTGACGTCGACCCCTACTTGATGTACGCTCTCTACAACAACTCCTTCTACAACCGCAAGCAGTCGTTCGACTACCAGTCCGTGTGCGAACGGATCCACAACAGCGAAGCTGGAGCCGCACGCCGAGGGGTGTTTGTGGTGAGGAAGGGTAGAACTGGATTAGTGGTGACACTATTGGACGCTGCATGTGTTGTGAAGTCGATAAACATTTTTTTCCTATCTCCTCTGTGTCCTCAGCCTACGATCGCCGATTTTGTGAACGTGGCTTGGTGGACGTCAGCAGCTGCCTGGTAAGATTTGCTTAGCTGTGATAAGAGCACGGCCCAGGTGCAGTACATTTGACCTGAAGATAAAATATCGAATGGCTGTACCCAGCATTCCATAGTGACGACTCGTTCCTCTTACATTACCGACGAATACAAACCCAAAATGGCGCGAGGCAAGTAGAAATGAGCCGTGCCGCCCCTTTTCCACAGTTGCATATGAACGTTGGAAACCTTGAAGCTTGACCACGATTATTGTGTTTACAAGTTCTCATTCACTCCCGCTGTCTCTACAGGTCTCTGTTCCAGCAGTTTATTTATGGATTGGCTTATCACAGTTGGTTCATCAGAGGTGGGTATGAAACGGATCCGGCATACTATTGGGATATCTTGCATGGCAATTTATGTATCAATACACAGGCCACGGCTATCGATCGATCATTATTCAAATTGCAAATGAGAATTCAACTTTTCAGCGCTAGAACGATAAAATTCCATTTTCAGGAACTCGGTATCCGAGAAAGAAATCAGGAAGGGATGTTTTACACAACGCGTGATAAACGCAAAAATATATAGAAGCACAGCAGTCCACAGCAGCTCAGTTTGTCAGGTGCATTTAGTCTAACATTTACGATGGACTGTATTTCTGTACATCCTGCATCATCATCATCATCGAAATCAACTGTTACTTGCGTGTGTCTGTGCAGATGAGGTGGATGCCGAGGGATACGATTCCAAAGAGCGGAGTTGTGTAATGATCCAGACCCAGTTCTACTTGAGTAACCTCAGCAGCTCCTACAACATACTGCAGGACTGCGGCAACTGCTCCAGGTTCGGCACACGCAGCCCCGCGCTCACACTGAACTCCACGGGGCCGTGGGCCCCGCACGGACGCCAACACAAAGAACTGTGCCGTGACAGTTGGAAAGACAGATCTTTCCGCTGCAACCGATGATAAGCACGTATCGGCTCTCGCGAAACATGTCATAGCACTGGCTAAACGAGCCTCACAAGAGCGCCTGGCGAATGGCTCCTGATCCCTTAGCCGACGAAGCCTGTGACGCAAGCGAGCGCAGGGGGTTGTTGACGCGAGGTGTTTTCTCGTTGCAGGCTGATTCACGCCAAGAGGATAAACAACACCAACTTACTGTTTGTGGTGGCGGAGAAGATGCCGTGCAACTCCTGCGAGATCGAGAAGCTGTCCCAGGAGGAGGAGGAGTGTATCCTTTTTTTTTTTTTTTTTTTTTTAACATCTTTCAGAGCAGCTGGCGAGATTCCCTCTCCTTATTACCATACCTGCAGAACCACAGACGTTTCACAGTCATTTCAAGGTTGCTCTTCTTTTCTTTCTTTTTTCTTCTTGTCACAGGGGTGTGAATGACGGCCCGTCATTCACACCTGCCGGGAGGAAAAATAGGAAAGGTAGAAATTTTCGAAGCGCTTTCAAATTTCCTTAACTGAGTTGCTTTCCAGTTAAGGAGGAAAATCCGTGTGAAGAATTGGCCGTGGCGCGTTACCGAAAAGGACCCTCCACCTGCTTTGACAATAACATCACTGTAAGACTTGCACGCAAAATGTCAATGAGCACAAAGCGAAACAATCCAGCAGTTTGCCATTCACTCACTGTGGGAATTCACAAGCCGAGTTAAAATCCCATGAATATAAAGTTCGTATTAGAATTCCATTATGGACGGGCGAGTGTTTAAACATGAGTTTGATCTCACGTAATCCAAACAATTCATCGCTTTGAGAATCAGACCTATTCTTTCTTTTATATTGGATTTTTTCAAACAAAGTTATATGGTGCCATAGCTGTATATTGGGAAATATTATCTTTCTTCTCCCACTCCCGGCCTTTTTTCAATAAGTGCTTTCTAGTCACATACACTGTTCATTCGAGAGAAGTAACCAAGCATGAGGAATAAATATCAGACTGTCTTTCGTAAGCTTGCCGGATCAGACGTTACAGCCGCTTGTTTTTTTTTGTTTTTTTATCCCTCTGCAGGAGAACACGTCAGACTGTGGGCGAGGTCACGCTTTCCGTCCATCTCTTTACACTTTACTGCTTATTCAGCTGCTACTGCTTTATCCAGCTGTCAGCCCCCACGTTCACTCTCTACTACATTAATTGCATTATCCTCCGTTTAGCCCCTCCGGAGCTTCTTTCCCCGCCTAAAACCCCTTGACCCTACCACCCCGACCTCTGTGCCCCTATGCCCCCCCCCCACCCCTCCCCCGATATAGTCATAGGTAATAATGGGACTTCCCATCAGAGCAAGCCGGAAGCCCTGAGTGCCGCGCTACCCAGCTTGCTTCGATTTGTGACGCTTAGTGACATCTGCCGGGCCTCTGTGTCCTCAGCCAGTTAACCTCCATTTGCAAGGGAGAGCGGGTGGTGTCGCACCACCTGGATCATCAGAGACATTGTCTGAAAAGAAAAACTAAAAGCCCCACCCACCTCCGCACCCCTCACCTCACGTGCACCGTCCCGAGAAGGGATGGGAAAATATGGACATGTCCTTGTCAGAGCTCTCCGCCTCACACAGACTGAAGAGCTGAGATTTTCCTCTCACCTTCGCCTCTGTCGCTCGGACAGACGGTGGGACCTCTCTCCTCCTCCTTCCCACCCTCCATCTCTGAGCCTCGCCGCTCTGTCACTCACCTCTCTAAGGGGGCTGGAGACCATTCGACCACCGATAGCCACCGTAGAAGAAAAAAAAAAAAGCAGAAACATATGAACTGTCAAGTATAGAAAATGTCAACTATAAACTGCTGAAGTGATGAGTATTCCAAACATATAGTATATTTAGGTTTTCATTTGAATATGATGTTGTTAGGTGTTAACTCAAAAAAAGATCCGAATTAATTTATGCACTATATCTACTTGCCAAAATGAGATAGACTTTCATGCGGTATTATTTTTTATGGCCAAAACACTTGAAGAAATTGCCTCCGAGTTGTATTTAGGGTAAGCCATGAGAGTGGAGATGGTCAGAAATTGAATGCTGATTCATTTTGCGCACCTCCTGCAGATCGATGCTTTTGAAAAGGCACCCACTGCGGATCATTGTAATGAAATGATGGTGGTAATTGCATTTTCTTGAAGTGTTTTTTTTTTCCTGATATGTAAGCCCAATGCCATCTGGCTTACGCATTAGTGGCGGCTGTAAAATACGAATCAGCGGTCGGTCGCTGCGGATTTGGTTAGGAGCACTTGTTGATGTTGTGCAGTTGTATCCTCTGTGATCAATCGACCACTCTGACCTCTGGTTAAGGCTGATGTTAAAAAGGAAATCCCTGAACTCTCTCTGAAATGAAAGCTGTCCTCTGCCAATCCCCGTGAGGCGTCTCACTTCTAATCAACATATTTGTATGTGTGTGCGTTACTTCTGTCCACACCAAAACAAAAAGTTCAAGGGGTTTGTTATTATTTATTTATTTTTCCTATTTTGGTGTGGGGGGGGGGCGCTATGTTAGCTTTGAGTAATGCTGTTGAAACTTCAAAAATCATTCGCTGCTGGGGGTTCGGGGCTTATCAACATTTCCAACAAAAGTGCAGAAGAGGCCGCTAAATATGGTGATCACATACAAATGGTTCTCTGGTTGTAATCCGTCACAGTTCGTCTTTTGATCATTACGATGTGTGAAAAAAAAAGTCATTCAGACTCCCATGTTTAGGAGCCGCCCTGTTTCATAGTGCCTTGATGCACTTTGTTTTGGAATGCAGTGGCTGCGCACGAGTAGAGCCACTGTATAGTACCTCTATAAAGCAGCCGTCTGGGGGGGGGGCATTTCGGCACTGGCCGGCTCTAAATTCATGTATTTGTCCTCTCAGCTGTGGTTGCTGTAAGCTTTCAGAGCCACATTGACTGCCATCATATGGAGTTACTATACCGTTCCTTTACAAGTCGTGTGTAGCGCTACGACACACTATCAGTATACAGCGACTTAACTGGCCATAGAGCGTTTTTAGGGCCACCTGACTGCTATAGTTCTGCCTGAATCGTACGTGTCTGTGTGTGTGTGTGTGTGTGTGGGTGTGGGTGTATGTGTGTTAGTTTGCGTTTAAAGCCCCCTCGAAAGGGAATGTCTTTTAAGTGGAGTGTGTGAGGGATCACGGTTGTGGTAGCATAGCTGTTATTCCTGTTCATATATCGCAAAGGACGAAATCCAGTGTTGTGGTCGCGGGGGGGAAAAAAAAAGAAGAAAAAAAAAAAGGGAGGATTTTATTGAAATATTAAGAATCCCTCTTTAAACGGACAGTCTGGCTTAAATATCGATCTATGTGAGCAGAGGTGTCCAAAAGAATGTGTAGTTCATCAGTGTTTTCTGTTTCAAATGCAACGTAGTAATCGAAAGCCTCTCTAAATGCCTTAGTGTCACACAGTACGGAGTTCTGATATGTCCCCTTCCTCTTTCATGTACATTCTTCTCTCACGCACACACAAATAGACCCTCCAAAATGATTCACTCCTCCGGGTTTTTTCTTGGTGTTCTGCAGTAAGTATAGTGAGCTCTAGTTTTGTATTTTCACGTCTTGGAATGATTCGCTATTGACTGATGCCTGTTTGATTTAAATGCTTGAAAGTGGGTGGGAGTTTTTTTAAACCTTCAAAAAAAGCCGAGCTTGATGTTCACACCCACCCGAACCTCACTGCTGCTCAGGTGAGAAGATTGACACGACAATTTAACGAACCTTAACTTGCACACTCTGTACAGTCGATGGTACTCTTTGATGTGGCAAACATGCTGGCACCATTACTGCAGTGCGGCTCTGACTAAATCAGACATGAAATTTGAAAAAAAAAAAAAAAATGTTGACTGTAAAAAAAAAACTGAAACGTAACATTTGTGTTTCCAATTTGGCTCTTTTCAGCGTTGGGTAAGGGCCAGGTCATCAGATGCCGGGTGCAGTTCTGAACTACGAGCATTTGGTTGTCACTGTACTGTGCCATTTATTCTGTCTGTGTTTCCCTATTTCCACTATCTGTAAATGAACGCTACACGTGCCTGTGGAAATGTACCCCCTGCAACCTCCTCTCTTTTCCTGGCTCTGTACGCATTCAGTCTCACACGTATACTGAAATATGTGGGCTTACAGTTTGTGCACCTGCACCGAGACATTATTATGCACAACGCACACGAGCATATTAGTGTAATGTGTAACAACACCTATTCATGCCCATCTGGGAGATGTCAAGCATTGAGCAGATGTAAACCAAGGACGTCACTTCCCTGGCGTTTTTTTTTATTTTATTTTATTTTTTTGTGAGTGGGCGGGATGTCAGAGGCGAGCTCAGGGAGTGGGTCTCCACAGAGCAGCATGATCCTGTCAAACAGAAGGTCATGGAGGAATCACGCGGTGACGTCCGTGTGTGCAGGGACACGCGTATGATTTCTGTGGTTTGACAAATTTGCTTTTGCCACAAAAAAAAATATCAACATAAAAACTGAAAAATTGGTTCAGCTTGGGGATGGAAGGGAGGGGTCAGCTTAAGGACATGAGCCTAAAATAATTACGGGGGGGTATTAATGAGGTCCCTTCCTGACCTTCGCCGCATCTGTGTTGGTTGGTGTGTCTCTGTGGAGAAAGACACATGCGTATGTGATTCTGTAGTCTGTAGTCTGGTGCTATGTGACCATGTTTGACAAGTGTGTGAAAAAAAAATACATTTAGAGGAAAAAATAAGGAGTGAAATCAAAATCTTAGTCAAAATTTTAAGTGAAGTAAAAAAAAAATAGGAATACAGTCGATAAGTTTGAGATCTGGTTAAATTGTATGATTTTTTATTTTTTTTGTGCGTTTGTGAGCGTGAATGTTTGCGTGTGTGTGAAAGATTTCGCTCCTTCTTTTCTGGACACTGGTCCATGTCGCTCCATTCTTTTGTACAGATGAAGCTAAAAAAAAAAGAAGAGGGCAAAATTTGTAAAATATTGTGTCTGTGACTCCTTGTAAAATATTTTCAAATTGTTTATTACAGAGAATCAGTTATTAAATAATGTTCATATTTTTCACTTCATTTAAGCACGTGGTGTTTGGTTTTTTTTTTGAGTGGAAAAAAAAAATGGCGATTCATTTAATTTGAAATATAAGATTTATAAATTAATTAATGCAAGCTGCAGCTTACATATTAGTATGTAGAAGTATAACATTTCGGAAATACACCATCTTTCCTGCTGAGATATAAAATGTTGAACATTTCGCGAGAATGATCAATCTTTATTTATTTGTGTGGCTCAACCGAGTCAATTTCGTGTTGATTTTTAGATAATCAATAATATATAATTTAATCTCTTTAGAGTGTATTAAGAAAGTCTGTGAGAGCTTTGTGCCAAGTGTCCGGGTCATCCAGGTAACAGGGATGCCCTGCTCCTTTCATTACCAACACGCTGTGATTGGCCAGATGGCTCAGGTTGTGAAGTGAAACCTCTCCGAGCTGAGCGTCCTGGTCACCATAAACGATGAGCGATGGGACCTGGAGACAACCATGAGACGAACAAACATAACAAAAAAAAATGTACTTTAAATGTTCATGTTTAAAATGATCAAAGGAGTAAATAAAACAGACAGGCACAGATACTTCAGCTTATCATGGCTGAACTGCCTGACCCATTTACAAACCTGCTCATGTGTTTAGTACGCTATCCTACTTCCTCAAATAAATGGTTGAAATAATTACGCCTTGAAGTGCCGAGACAGCTACACAAAAAACACAATATAGCATGGGCTAAATGTGGTGGTCTGGCGGTGTGGTGGTACCCGTGCCACACAGCAAGAAGGCTCTGGGTTCGAGTCCCAGATGCGTTCTGGCAATTGGTGACACTTAGTTGTTGAATGGTTGAGTGTCTGTGTCAACCCTATGAGACACAGGTGTCACAATGCGCAGTTAAATAGGTTTTACTTTATTTAATTAGTGAATTTAATTATTTCATTACACAGTCCCACACTGCCTTTGTGCGTCAATATTTTCTCCAAATCACCAAACCTTAACTGTACCTCCAATAAGGGCTTCATGAATTTCTTGTGTGTCTGTGTGTGTGTTACAGAGAAGTGGTGCACACACACACACACACACACACGTCTCCTTCATGCTTTATGCACCTTCGCTTGGTGGAAATTTGATTATTAACATGGGCTCGGATTAAAGTAAGAAGTCATGATATCTACTCCTCTCCTGGTAGAATTTAAAATCCACAGCCTCTTTTAAAAATAGAGGAAAGTGTTGGAAATTTGAATTGACATTCACGGTTACTAAAGTAATTCTTTAAAGAGGAAAAGGAACAGAGCACGTACTGTTAAAAAGAAAATACAGAGAAGAAACCTACAAAAAGAATATAAATTAGGGGCATCTCATATTTAACCGACTTTACCTTCACACTCTGGTACTGCTCTGCTGTGAATCTTTCGGTGCAGATGGGAGCTACGGGGACGTAGGCTCGTATCATCGCTGGGTGCTGGAGGAGGAAGGGGAGGGAGTACATCCCACTGAGGGACGGGCTGACCACCACCACCAGGCCCAGGCTCAGCTGCTCACACACCTCCTTCAGGAAACTTGCAGGGGCCAGTTCTCCTAACGGAGCCGGGGCCTTGGCTGACTTGGACAGGCCGAGTCCTGTGAGAGGGAGAGAGCGGTGGACTTAAGAAGCTGAGGAACCAAGGGGTGAGACTATCTGACTCTAAGTTTTCAAACTAGAAGAATAGCATGGAGGAGACATAAAGCAGTTATGCGACATTCAAGAATTGAAGGACATTTGCTATCCCATCTATGACATTTCGAATAATCCACGACCAAAATACGAAAAACACACACTTGTTGTGTTAAATTACTGTGTATTACTGGTGGTCAAGCATTTTTTTTTAAATTCTGAACCAACATGTTGGAAATAATAGTAATTGTCCACTGAAGGCATGTCCCACAACACATCCTGTTACAGAAATTTATTTTGCTTAGTAGAGGAAATGAAAAAACTAAGTTACATGAAACATGACGTCATCAAGTCGTTTGCTATTGCAAACATATCATTTACATTAAATAAACATGTAAATGATATGAACTGTTTTCTCAGCTCACCAGGGTTTAAACAGTTGCCCTTTAACAGTTTGAGAGATTACATGTAAAATGTAACCGAGCAAATGTTTGAAAATGAATACGGAAATTAGTCAAAAGAAACGTGTAACTATTGCAAAGTTGAGCACGATATATTTCAAAAGATACTTAAATTAATATAAAAAAGCCTTATCTGAAATTACATGAATATTTAATGCGAATGTGACTTGCTTTATTCTATGGCAAAGTTTTTATGAAATGAATAGCAAGAAATTATAAAATAAATGGTTGCTTTTTTTCTTTTTTTTTTCCAACGTTTTGATATCCAACTTGTCCTCCAATTCTAGAATGCCCCTTGAACTTGGAGCAACAACCCAGTGAAATCTGAAGCCACATGTTTTGTGGCCACATCTGCTTCGGCGGCGCATATAGAGTAAACCGGTACCAAACGTCTTGCGAGCAGACACCCAACCCGGGGAATTCGAGTCCATGCCAGGTGCCCACGCTGGCCGGCTGGTGAACCAAACTTGAACCAAAGTGCCTTCCCTTCGGACTCACCTGGCAGGTCGAGGGCGACGGCGCGGCAGCCAGCTTTGGCCAGAGTCCCGAGGGTGCCGATGTTGAGCCAGTTTTCCGAGGAGAAGCGGATGCCGTGAAGGAGCAAAACCGACACCCTCGCCTCCCCGCTGGCAGGTTCGCTTTGTCTGTAGAACAGCGGCGCTTCGCAGCCCTCCACCTGCACGCTCCCCTCCGACATCCTCACAGCGGACATCCTGCACAAAACCAAACAGTCACCTTACATATTTTCGGAGTCCAGTTCATTTATGATACGAATCCCGAAATCCGAAAAGTTTTATGAGAGGATAACGGGATGTCTTACGCTGTTACGATGATAATAAAGCCCTAAGAGCTTCGACTTGGATGACGGAAACCTAATTAAAAAAAAAAAAAAGCCTCGCGATGATCGATAGGGTTCCAACAAGCTCCAACAATTCATTGATTAGATAAGTCACTCTGAAGACAATTAGCTGGCAACCACTTGGATTTTCATCCATTCTGCCACTTTTCAAGAACAGGAAGAACAAAAACAAAAGAATATTCTCGGTAGATGCACGGCGATTCCTGCTGTAAACTGGATTTATCTGAACGTTGCACTATTTTTGACTGCACACAAAACGTGCATTTTAAAAGCTTCTCTGAAACCTACTGCAATGGGGGCACGTTTCACTATTATAGACAAGGAGCAGAATTGAAGAAATCCTTGGTGCACTGATCAACGCTTCGGATGCTTTGTCTATCCCTAAAACAGTAAAGTTGTTTAAATCACACATCTGGACGTGTTCCATTCCGCTCACGGAGACGTCTTGTCTGCCTAAAGTCTGATCAAAGTCCGGCTTCGATCCTGACCTCTGTTCGCGCTCCCTGTCAACTGTTGTTGTCTCTTCATCACAAACCGACTCACACATTCGACCTGCACTTACTTGACACACGTTGCTCTGCAGTGACGATTAAACTACAGATTGAGGAGGGAGGGGTGCAGGGCACGTCGTAGTCTACACACAAACACAAACACGCGCAGCTGGAGTTTCGCTTTAATTTCCGGGAGTCAGGAAGGAAAGGAAAAAAAAAAAAAAAAAAAACCCGGACAGGAAACTTTTCTACTGACGTCTAGCGTTCGTGTGGAGAACTGCTTTTGTTGTGCAAATTCAACTCCACTAACGATTCTGTGATTTGTGTAAAAATATTCGGTGTCATCCTCAGGGACACAGTTGGCGGAGGATCCTGACAAAAAAAACGCACGAGCGTGTGCCACTCACAGTCATTAATGATTGATACGTGTATTGATCGCCTGTGTTATGGAGGAGGGGGGGGGGGGGATCAGGGCCTCTGTTAGCACACTGTTCCTGTGTGGGTGGTTGTGGCTGTGTGTTTTGTGTGTGTGGATTTCCCCCGGGATTTATGTCTCCGATCGACCTGTGATCGAACATTTATTCGTCTCGGAACGCACGAGCGTGTGCCACTCACATTCATTAATGATTGATACGTGTATTGATCGCCTGTGTTATGGAGGAGGGGGGGGGGGGGGGTGGGGGCGTGGGGGGGGGGGGATCAGGGCCTCTGTTAGCACACTGTTCCTGTGTGGGTGGTTGTGGCTGTGTGTTTTGTGTGTGTGGATTTCCCCCGGGATTTATGTCTCCGATCGACCTGTGATCGAACATTTATTCGTCTCGGACTAGGAAAGAAAACCACAAACCTTCACAGGACCTCTGCTTGTGTCCATTTGTATTTCTGTATCTTCCACAAACCACAAAAGCATGAAACTGCTGCTTTCGTGTATTCTCCTGACAGCCGGACTGGTCTCTGGTAAGAATGCCCTATGGTTCATGCTTACATTTGAAGGGTCGTAAAATTCTAATTATCTGTATTGTTGTAAGGCAGTGAAGTCTTTACATTAATTTAGGACCGTTTTGGAGAGGGATCTTGTCAATAAAGTTGCTGATCAAGCTACAAATCATAATGATGACAATCAATTCCCAATACACAAAAGCTATTGTCAATGTTGTGTTTTTGAAAGTGTTGGGGTTACTTTGTTGATGATTTTAGCCTCTCGTTAATAAACACAGGGCAGAAATGATGTGACAATAATTGTTTTGGTAACCAGTTGTGTTGCTCTTTAAAGATTTTCCCTGGTCTCAGGTCTCACACACCAGCAGCTTATGTTCTCTTGGTCCAAAGGTTATATGTGTGTAGGCTCATGCCCAAAATGATGCAGCTGGTACAAGTTAGCA
The DNA here is from genome assembly GCA_016785305.1 of Colistium nudipinnis. Lineage (NCBI taxonomy): Eukaryota > Metazoa > Chordata > Actinopteri > Pleuronectiformes > Rhombosoleidae > Colistium > Colistium nudipinnis. The sequence goes on from JAFBJU010000612.1 coordinate 667,615, forward strand.
CTCCAGTTTAGACCAAGACTAGATGTTCGTCAGGGCCTTCGGGTCTAAACATACACTCAGGAGATACAGTACGAGCCACGGTTCTGGGTGTGCTGCGTATTTACAGGGTCCCGTAGTCCCCTGAATGACTTTCAGCGCTCTGAGGGCAGAGAGCTGGTTCCCACATCCTGGAACTCGGCACGCGTGTTGTTGTTACCCGGACTCAACCTGGAGGACTGCGCTTCACGCTGCTCCCAGTCCCTGGACTGCAGGTATCCACCTTCAATCCTGCAGATACATGTCATACATACATACATACATACATACGCACATACACACACACGCAAACACGCACACACATACACACATACATACATACAGTACACACATATAGACTAGCAGCAGCTGTTCTTTCAGCCATATGACATGACCTTAATCAGCAGACATCAGAACTTTTTTTATTTTTTTTATTTTTCCTTCAACTCCAGAGCCTTCAACTTTGAGACCCGTCCGACCGCCACCTGCAAGCACCTGCCCTGGGTGGGCGACGGCAGCAATGCCGAAGTCAAGAGGAACGTGAACTGCAACCTCTACGAGAAGAAGGGTAAGATTGCTCGCGCTGTGCCACGACGTTCCTGTGATCAGCTGGACGTGGCAGTGCTGGAGTTGTTTAACCGGTTGTTTGTGTTTCGAAGTCTATGTGAGGAAATGCATCGTGGGAAAAGGGGAAGGCTACCGAGGGAAAGTTTTCACCACGAAAAGCAGTCTCACCTGTCAACAGTGGTGGTCCAAGTTTCCACACGATCACAGGTGAGACTCGTCCTCCGAGGAATCATTCCGCACTGATGTGACGTGTTAAGATTGATGGCGCGTTCAATCGGAAGCCTATAAGTTAAGTTGCACATGACTTTAGCACTCCCTCACCCTGTTTATTTTCTTTCTTTCTTTCTTTCTTTCTTCTCGATTTTTAAATTGGCTTTAGTAAAATCTACTTTTTCCAGGTGACCGTTTGTGTGAGACGCGTCTTTGTTGTACTTTTTGTACAAAAAAAAACAGTTATTACAGCTATAAGTTAGAGTCCGTTAGTTTGGTAATGTGTCGGATTAACCTTCCGACTCCTCCGAATAAAACTGCCGAGTCGCTTACTCGCTGTAAAACCCTCTGTCTGTCTCAGGTGGACTCCCACAGCTGCCAATGGCCTGGAGCTAAACTACTGCAGGAATCCAGATGGGGATCGTATTGGACCGTGGTGCTACACCACAGATCCCGAGCGGCGCTATGAGAGCTGCAACATTCCCCAGTGCAAAGATGGTACATGCTGCTCAGACCCACGCATTATTCAATACTTTATTTATAGGTCCTGAAATGTATCAACAATTTCCTGCTTAATTTAACTCGAGGAAAACTTGACGTAGGCAGTGCACATACAGTTTCAATGAGTCAGTAAGTCAGTAAGTTATACCCCAATAAATGTTGTCTGTTGTTTTTTGTTGTTACACATGATTTCTTCTTACGTACACAGGATGACACATATTCGGCTCAGCCAATGTTCACCGATTATGACATGGTTATTTTTCGTAAAAGAAGGTCGCAATGACCAAGTGTACCAACGCCATCTCCACGTACCCTGTCGTTAGGAACAAATTATACTCTTTTCCAGGAACCGTCGTTCTTCGTAACCCAAGCAACGATATCAGTCCATCCAAATCACTGGGTAAAATGAGGGGCCGGTCAACCGAGGTGTTTCTTCCTGCGTGACGTTTTCCTTTTTCTAGTCTCACCTGTCACGGCTGTGTGGTGTCGGTGTCTGTTGTTGGGTTCGCAGAGGTTTGCATCACATGTAACGGAGAGGGCTACCGAGGGCAGGTGGACCACACGGGCAGCGGCCGAGAGTGTCAGAGATGGGACCAGCAGCACCCGCACCAACACATCTACCAGCCTGAAAAGTACTCACACATTCATTACCGCTTGACCGGTCACGTGCCCGCTTCACCAGTGAAATGCATCGTCGCCGCCACACGACTTTGTCCCGTTTCGTCGTGGTGTTGATTTGTGTCACAAATTCCCGTGTGCTGTGACTGCGGACATAAAAAAAAACGATTCATTTACCTTTTCAGGTATCCTGATAAGAGTTTAGATGATAACTACTGCCGTAATCCGGACGCCTCGCCGGTGCCCTGGTGTTACACCACCGACCCTGAGGTGGAGAGAGAGAGCTGTGAGATCAGCAAGTGCAGTAAGATATCCGTTTTTTTCTGTCACAGCCGCAGTAGCACGAATGCTTATTGTATTTGCTTCCAATTGTTCTTCAGCAAGTAATATTCTGCGACAGTAAGTTAAATACCCGCCAGCACCTGGGACAATTGCTTAAACAAAACCACTAGTGGGAGGATGGCACCTCAACAGGCATTTTTCAAAATATTTTGACCCTTGCTGGACCAAATGTAGTTGGCATTACATGGCAGATGACTCTGTTGGATGTATTGTGAGCACAGGTTTACTGGATTAGAGTTACTGGCTTGTTTTCCCAATTTTGTTTTGTTTGTGTTTGTTTTCGTCATTAGTTGAACATTTGGGGCAATTTAAGTCCATTCCTGTGGCATTAGAAGACACAGCGGAGAGAGGGTGTCTCATTAAGTCGCTGTAATTAAATTTTGAAAAATCACCTTTTTGTTTTCCCACATTGTGAAACATTTTAGAAGCTTTTCAAAACAATTATCTTGATCCCGGGGTAAATATAGCTAAAGTGTGCAGATGTTTTCAGACTCTGCATTGTCTCACATGTTTTCAGGTTAATTAAAGGTTAATTCACTTTATACAGCTAATTTGAACCAATTTATTTTCCCATTTTTCACTGCCTTATAGCTTTTATAGGAAGTAGGAGCTTTTATAGTACAATTATTTTACAAACAAATAGAATCTAAATTGAAATACACGATAAAAGGAAATACGTGAATTGTATTTTATAATTGTTTATGTGACTTTACATGAAATTATAATCATAAAATAAATCCTGCCAGTCCGGGGACAGAGTTGCAACCTTTCAGCCTGCCAGGCTTGCTCCTCTAACCTTTTGGCCACGATCCATTATTTGTTAACAAACGCGGCAGCGGACTCCAACTTTAGCTTCAGAACATAAATAAATAAATAAGAGTGTTTCCTCCCAAATTTGTGCAACATTGTGCAAGGTGAGACTGGCCACTGTGATATTTCCACTGAGGCTGTAATTCTGTCAGATACCACCATCTTGTGGTGTAACTAGAAACAGGAAAAATCATTGTTCCAAATCAAATTTCTCCATTCCCACCATAAACAAAAATATAAAACTGAAAAAATGCTACATACGTATGTTCAAAAGTATGTGTAGGACCAAGAGAGTGACTTTTTAACCTTCAAAAAGTTCACACATACATTATAGTATATAATAATGCAAATACATTTAACAATGAGCTTGAAATCAAATAATATATATACTTTGAATTTACCACCAACCCCCCATTTCATCCAAAGAAAGCCTGCAACTAATCTATTCTTCAATTTTGCTCTTTCTGCCCAGCTGAGGCTCCCATTGAGAAACGCCAGCGTTCCAGCTTCACCACCAACTGTTTCCGCGGCCGAGGGGAGGATTACCGCGGTAAAGTCAATGAGACAACATCGGGGATCCCCTGTCAGAGGTGGCATGCCCAGTATCCTCATGAGCATCCCTTCTTCCCAAACACCTACGAATGCAAGTAAGTACAGAAATTATTGCACAGCTGGAAGAAGTAAAGTGTGTGTTTGCAAGGTGAAATAACTTTGAGGTCTTTTCTCTCCCTTTTATTGCCTCTTAGTTTGAAAGTGTTCTGTTTGCCTCACACATGAATATTAATGGCAAGATGTCAGTGCAATCTTACTTGGCTGCCGACGGTTGACAGTAGATGATAGATGGTCAGCAACTCCACATTAAAAAGTGGGTCGCTCTCTGAATGGCAATGCGCATGTGAAAGGAAGACACAACTCATTGTCATGCAGTGAGCATTTATCATGCCAAAATCGATTAGGAGCTTCGCGGTCATCCACTTTTGGCAGCAGTTACAAAAAGTGTTGGTGAAATCGTTATTTAGCTAAATAACAAGGGCGACAGAAATAAAGTGTAATGAAGTCAAATGCAATCCATCGGCGATGAGACGGCGGACCTGGTTTGAGCTGATTCGGTGTTCCACCTCTTTCAGGGGTTTGGAAGAGAACTACTGTCGCAACCCAGATGGATCGGAGGCTCCCTGGTGCTTCACATCTGTGCCGGAGATGAGGACCGCTCTCTGCTTACAGATCAAACGCTGTGCAGACGACATAGAAGCCGAAGGTAGATCGCCGTGTTTCAGAATTGAGCAAAAGAAGAAAACTCCGTGATCTTTGTATGTGCCCACCCATAAAAGTGGATGGTGATGATAAGTTTGAAAAAGTATACTGTACATTAATCATTTTCTGTGTCTTATCTGCATAAGTGCTGACTGCAGAACAATTCGGAGACAACCTTGAACCTCTCCTTTGATAAACACATTCATAACATGACCAAACAAAAACAGCTACATTTGTATTGTATCAGTAAACCTAAGATAAGATAAGATAAGATAGGATAAGATAAGATAAACCGTTGGCTACTATCTTACTATGAAGGCTGAAATAATGTGGTGAAATAGTGACTTGCTTGTTAATTGTTGGGCTTAACGTAACCGTCTTTGAACATTTTAAAATCACAGTGCACAGTGAAATGCCCCGAAAATATACAAAAGTAATAATTTTGCGTTTTTTTTTTTTCAGATTGCTACCAAGAAAATGGAAAAAACTACAGAGGAATGGTCCGCAAAACCCGTAAAGGAATCATCTGCCAGAAATGGAACGTTAATACACCACACCGTACCAAGTACGCTTGCTAATAACAAAATAAGTTTAGTAACGTAATTAATATATAACACTGTGCCTATTTTACACAGTCAGTGTATGGCATGTAATCAGGACATGGTCTATTGAGTAGCTTCAGGTTGCCTCAGGCAGGATGCCTGGCAAGTGATTTTTAATTAACTACAAGAGGGTCTCCTACAAAAGAAAAGTTATAGAAGAAAATGTATATATTATTTCTCCACTTACTTGTGATGCTTATAGCTTAATCAATCTGTGTGATTCTCCAGGATCAACCCGAGGACTCATCCTGAGGCCAATCTGACGGAGAACTACTGTCGTAACCCAGATGGGGACCAGCATGGACCCTGGTGCTACACCACTGACCCCAAAACTGAGTTTGACTACTGTGCCATCAAACAGTGTGGTACAGATACTGAACTCTGCTTTCTTTGTCTATGTCATGACCTCTAACATAGCAAAAAAAAATCCTCCAGAGCTTTTATCAAGCAAGTTAACAATTCATTTTGTTTCTGATGTTTTCACACAGCCGGAGAGAAAGTGTCCCTGACGGAGCCAGAAGGTAAGATTGGGTCGATCCAACTTCACCAGCAAGTGTCCTTGCAATGGTATTTAATCTTTCTTCTTCATGCTATTTTGTGACCACAGAAAAGGTAGAGTTTAGCGAGTGTGGAAAGCGAGAGGACCGCATCCCTAGGACAAGAATGCGTATTGTGAATGGGATTCCTGGAAACTCGCCGTGGACAGTGAGCCTCAGAGATAGGTGAGTCTGAGAGCGCGCATCATAAATGTCATAAAGGTAAAACATTAAATAGACTCTGCGGAGCTGTGTGTGACATGTGACATGTGACCTCTGTGTTCAGGAAAGGAAACCATTTCTGTGGCGGGTCCCTGGTAAATGAAAGATGGGTGATCAGCACCAAGCAGTGTTTCTCCTCTTGGTAAGCTTTGTTAAGGATTTTCGAAGCCCATTGTCACATTAGTAGTTTTAATTCATGCACTGGCACTTACAAGCCGGCAAAGTCCCCCGGCGTACAGACAGAGTAGGCAGAAAACCCACACGCTGAAGTGCAAAACGAGACTTATCATGAAAATGAAAGAAAGTTGCTTACATTTTCATAATTAAATCACCGGCAACAAAATGATCACATATAACCCTGCACTACAAAATGTAAAAGTCAGGATGTCTCAGACTCTGATGCTTTGATTTGAACCTTATTTAACTACACTACCATGGGCTTCAGCTTTAGCTGTATTTTTGTCCGTGTCTGCAGCTATGTGGACCTCCCTGGGTACTCTGCCAGGATGGGAACGCTGTATCGGGATCCGCAAGAGGGCGAGCCCGGTGTGCAGACCATCCCGCTCACCAAGATAGTCTGTGGACCCTCTGAGTCTCAGCTGGTCATGCTACAGCTGGAATAGTGAGTACTGTCAAAGACACACACACACACACACACACACACACACAGAGGCACCCAGACATACCATTAATATCCCTCCGACTCCCTCTTCTTCTTTCTTTAGCCCTGCCCAGTTTAATGAGCGTGTCTCTCAGATCTGCCTCCCCCCCGAGCGTTACATTGTAGCTGAGGGGACGACCTGTGAGATCGCAGGATGGGGTGAGACCAGAGGCAAGTGTAATCCTGTCCCTGGGATAGCTGGAAACTGACTTCGCTGCATGCTGCGCGTCATGCAACCCCAACATGCATCTATTGCGACGCTTGATAATGGATTCCCGACGGAACAAGCATCTTGTTTCTGCCCTTGAACTAATGTTGCATCTTAATGAGAGTAGCTGTACAGGCCGTTGAGCAACAGATGGCATTGCTATTTACAGAGGCATCCCGCATCTGTTCACCTGGCTTTTGCTTTTACTCCAACTCTCTGAACGCTTTAAGGGCTCACTCTTTTCTTCTCCTTCTCACGGCGTTTCAAGGTACCGGAGATGAGACCGTCCTCAACGTGGCCCACATACCAGTTCTTAGTAACAGGGAGTGCAACAAATACTTCAGAGGTCGCGTTCGTGAGAACGAGATGTGCACAAGCTCTTTCCAGGGTGGAGTCGGTGCCTGTGAGGTAGGTGTCCAGGCGAACGCACGCCTGCAATTTGTGTGCACAGTTTCAAAGTTCTAGTGTCTCCCGTGAGTTGCGTTATTTATTTAATTTAAGGGCTGCAGCAGAGTCTCTGCGGTCACTGGGAATTTTCGTTTTTCAAATAGTTTGTTTTTGTCGTTTTGGCGCTCCTTTATGGTAACTGGAGATTGAGCCGACGAGCACGTTCTCACGATACAAGTGCGGACTGTGAACAAGGTCTTCTGATGATTAAAAACCCTTTTAATGTGAAGACTGCCGAGCTATTTATACGTTCCAGTGAATCAAACACGTCCACCATTTGGCTAATGGAGGGGGGCTGGACAAGATCGGAGCGCGAGATGTTTCCAACCTCAGCAGTGACAGTCAGTCATAACAGAGACAAATAATGACTCGAGAGTGTTGTTTCTGTGTGCCTGCAGAGAGACTACGGCGGCCCTTTGGCCTGTCAGAACAGTGACTGCTGGGTACTCGAGGGTGTGATCATCCCCATGAGGCGCTGTGGACACGCAGGCCAGCCCAACATCTTCATCCGGGTCTCTGTGTATGTGGACTGGATCAAGAAGGTCATGGAGATGGCTTAGATTCGAATCCCGCCACCACTTTCACTCCCCTCTGGAGCAGTTGTTTGGTTGACCATTTGCTTCTTCCGTTTTCGGTTATTTCTTTTACAATTAAAAATATGACTAATACATCAGAATCCATAGTCACATTTTATTCAACCAGATGTCGTCATTACGGGGTTTATTGTACATTCGTAAAAACATTTCAAATAGTCATGCTTCTTCATGGAGAAATAGTCCAGAAGTACATTTTTATGTCCATTTAAATTCAGCTTAACATTTTTACCATTGTAGCTAAAATAAGGTGCAATAGTGGGGTCAACTTACATCTTCTCAAAATGAAATTCAAGTGTTTGGTACGCCATGTATTAATTGTGTGTATGTACAGTAGCACCTGTAAAGGCTGACTGGACAAGTTTAAAGTGTTTGCCACTTTGCCACGAAATGTATCGGGCAAAAACAAAACAAAAAAAAACAGATGCATGGATCACAACTAATTGTAACCTCTGAGGTTCAGATGAAGAATGACGGGAGCTAATAGAGGAGGTGTGCAGAGTTTGGTCTGGAAATGCAACCTTTACCACAAAACGTCATGCCTCCCCTCCTCTCCGTGGCATTGAATGGAGCTGCAAAATACCTTCTTTGCCCCCAGCCTCTAAAGAAATCCCTCCTCTGCCTGTCTTTTGATGCCTGCCCCCACCTCCAAAGACATGCCTTTGTGCCTTATGCAGAACTGTATGCGCTGCACATTCTTTCTAGTTCTATAGGAGGATTTTTGTAACCCGGTCCTGATGAGCCCACGGAATTCAGCTTAAATAAACCTCAAGATCAGAGTCCAACCGAATCTCAGACACACCAGCCTGTTAAAGGCCACTGAACTCTCACTCTCTATCTCTCTTTTACAGACGCACACAATTCTCTCTCTTGAAGCTCCCACCCCCTTTTACCTTATTCCCTATTGTTTTTTTTTCTGTTTCTTTCTCTCGTTTATTTTCACACCAACTGTTTTTTTTTCTTCTTATCTAATCAAAAGATATGTACCAATATTATTTTGAAGAAATATAAATGAATGATACTTGAGTTTGAACCATGTTCTCAGCCAACTAATGGTGGGCAATTATCGTCCTGCTTTGTGAAGCATTTTGTAAATGGCAGGTTGTCAGTTGAGTTTTTAGTTTCACTCTCATTCACTTTCATTGACTTATACTTATAGTATATGACTAATTAAAGTCATATCTGACTACTGGTTCTTAGCAACTGTTGGCAAAAACCTCTGGGAAATCTGACTAATTTTTCTTAATAAATGCTATGCTGTTACAAAATATGCAAATGTTGTCCTTGTTTTTGAATGTATAGATCCTGTGGTCATGAACCACAGGATCTATACATACATGAGAAATCATGTGAATGATTGCATTTTTTGCCAATTACATTTTTCCTCTGAATTCAATTGTTTACATTATTATTATTATAATTGCAAACAGTCCATTTTTGAACTGCACCACAAAAACAACACTGTGAACCGTCAAACGCAATCCAGCTTCATCTTGGTAACTTAAAGCTTTATGATTTGGTCTGTTGCCAGCATGCTCACCTGACATGACTCCACGAAAAGTCCAGCATTAGCTGGTCCCTGGAATGTGTATTCACCGTGGTTCAAACCTTTCCACCTGTATTTATCCGTTTGTCCAAACTTACTGCCTGAAAAGTCAGACCAGACATAACAAACCAACAATTCTATTTTAAATCAAGGAGAGCATGATTTTGTTGGGGGGGGGGGGGATCTAACGAATAACCATTGTGACTGGATATGACTTCTTATTCAAGAAAAGGTCCGCTTGCGCACAAATGTGTTAGTTATTTAACTGCCTCTCACTCCTGCATGAGTACATGGAGGGGAGAGAGAGGGTGGGGGGGGGGGTGAATATCTCCTTAAACAAATGTACATCGGCGCAGACTTTATTCTCAGAAAGCCCATTCGATCATTTGTGTCCTTTGTTCTGACTCTCACAAGTGTGCGTGTGTGCGCGCTCGCGCGCGCGCGCCTGTGAGCGTAACGCTGTAGGTGGGGAGATAACAGCGGGGAGAGAGCGAAACCTCCGCTCACAACAAGTCTGATCTCACCCTCGCGTCTCAACGCGGCCGTTTCCCTCTCCTCTGTGGGGAACTCCACGCACTCCTCCGGCCTCCCTCCCGTCTGGTGCCCGTCTCCTGCTCTCCCTCTCTCCCAGTGGGTGAGTGTTTCGGGGCGGGGTCCGCCGCTCCGAGCCCTCCTTACCCTCGTTTCTTCCTTGAAACATGCTTTAATAGAGAAAGTATGCGATGCATACTGCTCTGCTACAACCCCCCATTATACTGCAACTGGGGTATTCGTGACTGGACGTCTGGGGGGGATCACACACATTTCCGATTAGAGGAGGAAGAGAGAGCGAGAGTGAGTGAGTAAGGGAGGGAGGGAGGGAGGGAGGGAGGGGGAGAGAGAGAGAGAGAGAGAGAGAGATTGCCCTTTCATTCCAGCCAATCAGGCGGTCGATACACTAAGATTATCAGAGTTGTGCAGGAACACAAAAGTGAACGGACTGCGTCAACTTCCAGGTAAAACTGAAGCGCGACTCAAGGTGAGTTCAACTGCCTCTCTGCGCTCATTGTGCCGCATTCGGCGCTGCCTGCACGGGCAGCAGCCTCGCTCAACATGGAGCCTATAGCCTGAATGTATGTATGTTGTGTCTGAGGGCGAGTGTGTGTGTCCGGGTGGCCGCTTTTGGAAGGAGAGCGTTTGCACCTGCGTTGCCTGCCTTTGTCCTTCCTGGGTGAACTTTTTGTCGGCTGCGTGGTTTCATCCGGTGTCCGCGGACCTGTTATCAACCCCACAAACCCAAACAAACACATTAGAGCTCGATTGCGCAAGTGATGGGACGCAGGGGGATGTTGTGTAGTGGGCTGCCCAACTCTCGCTGGCCTCGGCTGCTTTGCCGTCAACATGTGCCAGAGACTCGCAGCGAAAGTGCGGGCGGCTGCGCTCCGGGAGCGCGTCGCGCAGCGTCCTGCTTCAAAAGTATGCGTTTTTTTTTTTTACGGTTGCAATAGCCGCCCATATGCAAAGAGTACATTCAGTCCCGTAGCCGAGTGCCAAACGCAGGCGGGTTGCTCTGCAGCTGCGGCAGGAGAGAGCGCGACGCTCGATGTGTTGTGTCCAAAAAAAGAGTTTAGAGGAGACGAGACCACGCCGTGCGCCCCGTTCGGCTTTGGATCGTAAACGAGGACGTCGATTTATCAAATGACTCCAGACTTCCTGCTCCAGTGATAGGCTGTGTTGGCAATTAGTGCTTGGCACATTCCTCACAGAGCTCGGCTCCACGGCAAAACGGCCACTCTGGGACAACTGAGAGGAAGAGTGGACCTACTCTGTGCACTCACGGTTCACTCTCTGCGTGGAGAAAGTAGATTGGAGAACACACTTTCTAGAAGTAACAATAACAAGCGACCAACTAAACTAAAGTTGTGAACCGATCAACTGTAATCAAGCAAACAAATTGGATACATCTACTAACCGTTCCCTGTCTGAAGTTTTCAAATAATTTACTGCCTTTTCTTTGTCCCATGTGAACGTGAACTGAATTTGAATGTTTTGTCCTGTTGCTCAGACATAACAAGCCATTTGAGGACATCTATGAATTTGCGGGCGGCATTTCTTTCTTTCACATTTTGAACAATTAACAAACGTTTGACCAATAAATCATTTAGTCGTCAGGTTTATAAAATGTCAGCGATTTAAAAACAGGCTATCGCTGTTGACTTAATTGTTGACAAAATCTCAAAATTAAAAACCCAGCACCAGAGAATGCTTGGAATTTGCATCAGAAACTTTATTGAGATATTGTAGTTGTTGCAGTTGTTTGTGTATGCGATAATTTACAGTCTCAGTGGCTCAAGTTTTACACTACGAGATGGAGTAGCGTCAGCACACCTATCACATTCATGGAGAAATACCTCACTGGGAGCGGATGGAAAGGCAGCGCAAGTACAGTAGATGCAGATTTTGGGCGTTAGATTGAGTTGTGAATATCTGTGCTACTTTTAGCCACTGCACATCACTCTCATGTTTCCCTGCGTTTGCCAGACCCCTGCTTGTGTTCCGTTGAACCTGGTGCCAAGGCTTATGTATAAGCAGTTCCCACGCTCGCTCTTGGAAAAGAGTTCCGCGTGGCTCTGAATCCCAATTCACGATAGATTGAGCACTGAAACGAATCTCACTGCGGCAAAAAAGAAAAACATATCTGAAGTGGTACGGTGTAGCTGAGTATCTTAATTTCTTCTTCGATGATTTCCAGTAAGGTTCTCCAAATTGATTTCTCTTTCCCCCTTACTCTGCTCACATCTCCAGCTGCTGATACTCAGGTCTTCTTCACTTGAAGCCCTTGAGGCCGCTCCTCCAGGCTTTGATGCCCAGGCTCCTTGAAGCAGGTGGACAGACACAGGCATGAGTAGCAGTGGGACCAAAGAGCCGTCTCCCCAGCCGAGCACTGCCCAGTCACCTCCTGAGGCACCGCGCAGGGGGAGGGGTCGGCCACGGAAACAGCAGCAGGTAGCACTTCAGTCCTGAGAAGATGCATCTGTACAGCTCTCTCTGCAACTCACCATAGATCTTATTTCAATACTCAAAAACCACGCCGGCCAATTATGTGTCTATTCCTCCTGGCTGTAGAAAAGCCAGCTCAGACAAATGTTTTCACTAGTTATTTTGACTCAACATCCAATCTCTCCCGACAGGAGCCTGTTGGACCCCCGACTCCAAAGCGGCCGAGAGGACGACCGAAAGGCAGCAAAAACAAAGGGCCACGAACTGCACCAAAGGTTTAAACCAGCCACTTTACTTTTTTGTCATTTGTCACAGCTTTTCTGTTTCTGCATTATAAAGTAGTACAATCGACAATAGCACTTTTTTGGACACCCTATGTTTACAGATTTGGTAAATGTCAATGTGTTAATTGTATGGCAAATATTCAAACATTACAAAAAAGAATTAACCAATACTGAATATGGACAATTCTGTGACTTCTTGCTTCATTTAAAATAACATTGATTTCTCTCACTACAGTTGCCAATAACAGATATATGTGTCTTATAATTGATCACAGATGGAAGCACCATCTGCAACTGATAACCGACATTCAGATATTGATAAAAAAAATAATAATCTTAAAATGAATCAAAACAAAATAACACCGTATGTTTTCCAAAAATGTGAAAAAACTGAAAATGTGAAAAAAATTTAAAATAATAGTATGCAGTCCAAAATTTGACAAAAAAAACTGCATAACATGTTGACAAAAACAAATTGACCAAAAAATGTCATAAATGTAAAGAAAAAAAAACATGTTATTCTAGTATATCATCCAATCTTTCACCAAAAACGTGTTTGTGTAGTTACTCTTCCAAAAAATGTATTAAAATGTCATTATATGGTATTTTGCAAAAATGTATATATTAAAACGTCATAGTGTAGTATCCTATGAAGTTTGACCGAAAATGTCTTAGTATAGTAGGTCATCCAAAAATGTTAAAATGAAAAAACATCCTATTGCATAACAATGTTAAAAAAATATCAAAAAGGTGAAGAAAAATCAAAAATGTAAAAATATAATAATGTAAATATAGTGTTTCGTATGTAGATGCGAAAATGAAGTGAAAAAGTCAAACGGAAAAAAAAAAAAATCAAAACAAATGAAATTCGCATTCGCATCCCAGCAGGGCCTAAAAATAGGGTAGATGCAAAAATAAAGTGAAAACATCATAGTATAGCATGTCATAAAAAATGCAAAAGTTTGACCAAAAAACGCCTTACTATAGCCTTATGTTGGCCAAAAAGTCAAAAATTTAAAAACACTCGAAACTCGCACAGTAACATCGACAGGGCCTATGAATAGGGTAGATGCGAAAATAAAGTGAAAAAAGTGAAAACATCATAGTATAGCATGTCGTCAAAAATGCAAATATTTGACCAAAAAACGCTTTACTATGGCCTTATATCGGCCAAAAAATTCAAAACATTCTAAACTCGCACAGTAACATTGGCAGGGCCTAACAATAGGGGAGATGCAAAAATTAAGTGAAAAAGTGAAAACATCATATTATAGCATGTTGTAAAAATACAAAAATTTGACAACAAAACGCCTTACTATAGCCTTATGTCGACCAAAAGTCATAACATTTCAAAACACTCGAAACACACACAGTAACATTGGCAATGCCTAAAAATAGGGTAGATGCAAAAATAAAGTGAAAAGGTGAAAACGTCGTAGTATAGCATGTCGTCAAATATTTGACCAAATAACGCCTTACTATAGCTTTATGTCGACCAAAAAGTCAAAAATTTCAAAACAGTCGAAACTCTCACGGTAACATCAGCAGGGCCTAAAAATAGGGTGGATGCGAAAAAAAATTTAAAACGTCATAGTATATCATATCATCAAAAAGTTCAGACATTTACCTAAATGCGCCTTACTATAGCCTTATGTCGGCCAAAA